>MU917776.1:0-10258 GCA_036418165.1 Cooperia oncophora | reverse complement strand
CTGATAAGATACTATAAGGAGCCCTTAGAAGGAGGGGGGTGTCTAGTTATATTATATACTTTGTTATTATATAGAAGTATAGTCATGAGTTGAAAACGGTGTTGATACGGTGTTCCCAATACTTCTTATGCTGTGTCATGACCTTTCTCTTCTCAAAGAGTTGTGCTCGCCATGCATTTGACTAAGCTGACCACGTGGTGAAAAAGGGGTTCAGTGCTACTTGATCCTTTCGCACTTATAGAAGTATTGATCATTGGGGACGACTGTATTATCAAAATAGAGTACCCTTCACCGTTACTTCTTGAGGCTGATTCCAGTGATTGATTTTTGCGATTGCTTTATTGCTGACAATACAGAATGCTTCAAACAACTACCACAGTACGAGTTGAGGAGATGACTGACGACTGAGGCCCATGCAGCAGTACCAGATAATGCGGCCCGCTTATATACCGCCTTTGCCGCGCGATCAAGTGGTCATATCGATCACTCTATGTTTTGGTCTCCTATATTTATTTATTTATTTATTTATATGCACGCACAGGTGCGCTACAATATGAACGAAACTTGAGTTACAAAACAGATACAGGTTACAAATAGAAAGGAAAAGCAACGAGAACACAACAAATTTGGCAACAAAAATACCCACAAGCCGGAGACCCCCACACCCTAGACTTTTAAAAATCCTGAATGCCCACCATAGTCAGTATGTCAACTTCCTTGAGTCTCCTCTTGAAAACTGAGGTATTTGGCGCCTTCTGCAACTCTGATGGCAGCGACTGAAGCCATCTTGCTTGACGGAAAAATAGTGAATTGAAAAGATATATGACACGGTGAGCCGCATTCGTCGTTTTACTTCTGGAATTAAGTAAGCCCTTCATTTCCGTTTCGTATTAATCATTCCTGAGATCTATTCTTACCGTTTTACCTGTTTACGTGTTATCGCTCCGTTTTCCTAAGTTTTCGGTCTCTTGCTGCCGTCTTCCGTTATTTTTTTTTTTTTTTACTTGCTAACCTAGTCGATAACTGTTATGCCTTATCATCGCGCTTACTATCAGTTGACTGGCTATAGTGGTCCGTTGGGCGCCCTATAAATAAATAACTTAGTAAAGTAAATAAATAAACAGCATGAGAAATGAAAATGGCTTTTCCAATCCAGGAATGCGGATTGATAGCGTTCGCATGATATTGACATGGTTTTATTCTGTTGACTAAATGAAATGGGTGTCTAGATTTCCTCCGAAACGTGTAATAATTCGAATATTCTTCACTTTATCGTGTCACTTTGAATGTGCTGGTGGGAAATTATTAAACAGGCTGAAGAGAGTTGGTTTTTTCCACAAGAGACTTCTGAATCAAGGGAAACATCTGTTGAGGAGCCGGGAAAAAAGTAGTTCCACTTACTTCGGGACACGTCTGGCTTCGCTTCCGTTTCCCACGCGCCCTTTTATAGAATTCGTTCGAGAGCGTGTATTCCCACTTGTTGAAGCGCGTGAGCGAGGAAAGGGTGAGCAACAAAGCTCTGAAAAATTTATAAGTGTACAATTGTAAAACTAAAACTCGTATTCAAGAGATAGCATATATAAATGCAAGTGTAAATAGCAGTAAAGATAATAAAACAAAATATAACAATCTAAATATTCAAATAAGTTGAATAGCAAGTCTAAGTCGAGTTAATGAGTAATAATTAATAGTTTATTAAGTTAATAATAATAAGTGAAACATGACAAATGTAGGATATAAATATCAGGAACTCCTTGCAAATACAAATGAGAGGAGAGGGGGAACAGAGCGCCGTGACCAGGACAGTTCGACTTGCGGCTCTCTTTTACAAAGCCTTGGAGAATAAATGGGACTAATACGGATGGTGTCAACAATTGGTCCCTCGATGACCTGGACCAGTCCTGAAAGCTTCCGTGTTGAATAACTAGTCCGGATCACTGAAACATTGGATTGTCGCAATGGCGCAATATAAAAAGCCGTCGACGTCAGAATAGTCAGCGACTTTCAATACGAGGCGCTAGCGCTTGCAAAAAAAAACGCAGGTGAATCGGAAAGAAAGGAATAAGAAAAATATCACGAGTAAAAAATTGCTTCACACAAATTTTTTTAACTGAAGGTACGGTAGCCGGCCGAGAGTGCCGATGGTGTGAATGCTTTAGCTGTGCTTCTGTCTGGTTTGCTTACTCCCCTCTCACTGAATAAGGGAACGGCGTGTATAGCCATTCTGGGGCTTTCAAATGACGTGACAAGGCTAGGCAAGACGTCACTTAAGTCCTGTGGTCGCACATCCGCCTAGCTGCCCTGAACTGCCTTTGTCAAGACCTTTTTACACCGGAAAGTGGCAAAATTGGCGTTATGAATGCAGGTTAAATTTTACCCACGCTCCTATCTTCGACTGAGAGTCACGTACCCGAGTTGCACTTAGTTGCTGAGTTGTAAAGTTTGGAAAGCGATGCACTGGCGGGAGGATTTAAGAGAATGGAGTGAGGATGAGGAAAAGGTGGAGGTCTTACTATAAGAAGAAAATTTGAGAGTCGGAGTCGGAGGTGTTTTGCAAAATTTTTCCCGAAAGGCAGGAAGTGCAGTGGCCCGCGGTTTATATTCGCCAAAAGAAAGACAAGGTTCAGCACTTCAGTCAAAGTTTGAATATTGACGAAATAAAGAAGTGGCTGACAAAGTTACACATTAGCATCCTCTATGAGTCTCTCTGAAGTTGAGCCACGTCCCTCAACCCCCACTATCGATCGAGGAAATGTGTAAATGTCTCACAAACCCCAGAATCGCGGGAAACATGGAAAATTCGAACCAGGACATAGTCTTTAATATGGATTTCCTGATATGAAAATATTACATCATGTAGGATCAATAAATAAAATACAAGAACTATAGCGATAAGAAATAATGAATAAATATTAGATGAAGTAGGCGCAATTAACAAAATCACAAGAAGTTTAAAAAAACATTCAAGAGAAGTGTTCTATAAATATTATATGAAGTGGTATCAGTTCGGAAATGTCGTGGGAAATATGACAATTGGAAATTTTAGACAAATAATGTTTAATTCATAATATTATAACATATGCATACCAACATATAATGAATATATAATGATAATAAACAATGCGAGAATAAAATACCTGGAAATGTTAGATTTTATCCTTTAAATTAATAATTAAATCCAGATCCACTTTTTTCTTTATTTTGTTCATTTTCATGATCAACCAATAATTAATTACGTTGTTCCACCCCATATATTATTCTAGCGAGAAAATAATTTCAGCAATGGATTGTCAACAACGAATTCGCCCCTCTCATCATTGTTCAATCCAGCGAATGACGAAACATGCGCCATTTCTTTGACGAGTATGTCTAAAAGGGCGGTTTCGGCCCCAAAGTTAAGAATGGCCTAATTGGCCGAGATACGAGTTTACTCTGTGCACTGTGCGGAAGATGCAGTGCTTTCGGCTGCTGCACTGAATTGCCAGCAGGACAAACTTTTGGGCTGGAAAGATTCAGTGGGTTGCGCTACTGAATAATGGTTTTTTTGTTCAGAGTTAACACTGTGCGTGAAAGATGGAACATTTCGCGAATGCGTGGCACATCACTTAACGGGGAATGACCAATAACAGATGGAGGCTAGTGATGGCTAGATGTCGTTTTGGACCCCACCCACCCACAAGCAAACACGCTGGCGTAACGTGCGGCACGACCGGCCAGACTCCTAACTATGAACAACGCACTGTTCGATTGAGCGCTCTCAAGTTTAGTTGTTCCCTACACTTGGACGCAATGGGCAACTTGCCGTCAATATTGTTCGCTGTGGAAGGCGAACAACGTTGACGACATCGATCTTGGTATTACGTTCTGGATAGGCGGTGGACCCTCAGCTATCGCAAGTCTCGAGCTTACAGTCCTCATCATTACGGACTGTCGGGGCGGCACAGCCGCGCTGCACTGTGACGCGACAGCGGCTGCGGCTGAATCAGCTGATTTCGATGGAATTCGGCTGCAAATTCCCACTTTTTCAGCTCTTCAAGCTTCTAAAGTGGAAGGTGAGTTATTCTGAACAATTTTGAATTGTACTGGCTCTGATTTCCTTTATTTTTATGTCGATTATATGCTCTTTTCCTTGTATTTTGCCTTATTTCAGGCATTCAAATGGCTTGCATTCTTTCAGATTCATTCAGAGTCAGTACAATTTAAAATTGCTCAAAATAACTCACCTTCCACTTTCGAAGCTCGAAGAGTTGAAAAAGTGGGAATTCGCAGCCGAATTCCATGGAAATCAGCTGATTCGCCGTCACCTGTGCCGCCCCGACAGTCCGTAATGAAGAGGACTGCAATTTTTGCTTTTGTCTGAGTGAAAAATGTGCGATGCCCTTCATTCGATAGAAAAAGTTGAAGAAGCTGGTGTATGGATGTCGCATCCAATCGCTCTCTGTCGATTTCAACAGTTTTGGAGCTGCCTCAAGAGTCGTACTACTTTGTTTCTCGACCTTACCCTCAACTTATTCAAGCAGCGTCTCCAGCTTTGTGATAGGCGAAATTCGGTGTGACAGTAACGACCCTCCGCCCCCGTCGCGACTGGGTTCGCTGCCACCGACCCCTCCGCACCCGACATTCGTGCTCTGCGGGGCTTCCGCCCCGTCGTTTGTTTTTTTCGGCTGGCGGGGCCCGTTGGTGCACCGGTTCAGCCCCCCCCCCTTCCGGGTGTTGGCAGCTCGACTCGGCTCTTTTCGCCGACTGACGAGCGGTGAGTCAGTATAGTCGGCGAAAAAGTCCTCGAGGGGCGGGGGGAGGGGTACTACATAACTTCTGCAACGTATATGCCAGGCCGGGTGTAAGCAGGATGGCATATAATGCCATCATAAAACAAAATTAATACGACCCCCCACTTTTCCACAAGATAAAATCAACTATCAAAATAAATTTGTCTCCAACAAATACGACCCCCTCCCCCAAGCAAAAGTACGACCCCCCCTTGCTCTTTCCCACAACGATGCTGTGCCCTGTTCAAGCAGCGTCTCCAGCTTTAGCAGCTCGACTGATCACAAGAAAGTGGATAAGGGATAAAAAGGATAAAGTCTTCGCCGTTGATCAATCCCTTTGGGATGCGGCACGCATTCTACTTCCATTCAGAATCGTAGTGGGTTATTGAATGCGATGTGGCCTATACAATGACTTGCGGTGGCCAGCCGATGTACAAGTCAGTGTTTTATCCTCCCAGACGAATCTGGTACCAATTTACCGTCCCCGGAGGGTAGAAGGCTTGGTTGGCCTGGGCGGGAGTCGACCCGGGATTCGAACCCGGGACCGCGCGAATGGTGAGCGCCCCACTTGTCACTACACCATCTCCGCCTCAAAGAACTTAAAAAGTGATTTGTCCATATTGGAATGTCTACAAGATGCTGGTCAGACTGAATCAGCTGTGCTCAGTCGTGCATGTGAGGATCTCGTCTGGCAGTACAAGGTGAAACGTCACCCAAGGATTGAGCGCGTTTACTGGTGGCTGCAAAAGGGTACTGTAAAAGATGAATTGAAAAGTTGCCAGCAAATGAAAAAGTGCACCAGAGTCGACTCAGCCTGGATAGCGCGCTAAATTGTTGTTGCGTCGACTGTCACCGCCGAAGTGCGGCTACGTCTCAGTGTCCATCGCTTTTCTTCAGACGACTGCAGGTTCTGCGCTTGTCGCTGATTTTCCGTCTAATTGGACCCATTTTGTTTGAAGAAAGTGGATAGCGTTGAAAAACGCGTTTTTGTCAATTTGACTCTTTATTTGCGGAGCCCAAAAATTGTATAAGAATTGAACCTTCAAAAAAATTAAACAAATTATCTTAGGAAGTGAGGAATTTTCTACCATATTGTTTATAATTCGCTGGTAAGGTCATCCTATATAAGCGAACCCGCCAAGCTGATGTTAGAGGAGGTATATTCATCCTCTCACAGGAATCTAGTAAGGAAATTACGATCCGAAGCGAAGCGGCTTGGTTGGCGACGGGATCCCAGCTTCAAGCCTCAGTCCGTGGTCAGCCGTGGCAAGCTTCCAACTTGGCCCTGCCCCATCTACGTCTGGGGCCATGTGAATAGGTAATTTCTGACAGCTTCGACAGTTCGTGTATAATTTACGTCGAACATTATGAGTGCGATTGACTAGGTTCACACTTGATATCTTTTTCTTCTAGAGCATAGTGATAGATTTGCAAGATGGATTAACGTTCCATGTGATCGGATTGCCTTATAGTAGAACAGCAGCTTATACGCATGTATGAAAAACCGCTAATATCGATGTAGGCGTCCATTCCCACCTAAATCAGCGCCCACTCCATCGTTGCAAAGGTTCACGTGAACTCGGCAAGGATATGTCATGATGTAGTCTATGAATGGAGACAATTAGACGCGCTAAAAATAGCACATTTTCGTTAGATGAACGACTAGACGAGTGTATTTGCGGCAGCGGTACATCATTGTTGGGCATTTAGTCGAGTCTGTACGACCCCCCTCCTTCTTTGGGGGGGGGAGGCATATAGTACGCATGAAACAGGAAAATCACCAAAAGTCAGCCACCACTCCTACCCCACGCCAAAGCGTAAATACGACACCAGCCCCCCTCCCAACAATGACCAAGTACGACTCCCTTTCCTGGCGGCCAAATACACCTCCCTCCCCTATTGGGGATTCCCTAACAAGATGTGCTCTGATTTGCAGACTATTGTCAAGTGTGAGATCCTGTTTGAATTACAGTTTTCAGTAATAACACCCTCTGCGCGAATTGCAGGTTTTTGCAATGTTTACAGTTAAGTTGCCCTCAGGGGCGAGGCGTTCTCAGATATGGTAAATTCCGTCGAAAACATCTGTACAGTAATAATAGGTGACATATTTATTTAGGCGTAGGTACGATCTATTTGACACTTCCTCAAAAGGTGCAAAGGTAGTATGGGGGCAACCATGTGTATGGTCGTCGTCTGGAAAGAGCTCTATATCAGTGTAAGCTATCCGAAAATACACTTCATATCCCATAGATGAAAAGGGCGTGACTGCGCACTTCAGTTGAGCATGAGAATGCACTGGGAAGTTTCTTCCTGAAAACACGTTCAATTAGTCTCGTGTGTGAAAATAAATGTACCACGGCTTGCGAGCAACAGGCACATGTCCCAACCGCAAGCTGCAGTCACCATGCTCGAATGGTGTACGTCAGGCCACGCCTCACCTCACTTCCTGGATATGGAGTACGAGGTCACGCAAAGTTGAATGGTATGGAAAAAACGAGTCTATCCAAGAAGTATCTAAGAACTAAACTATTTAAGAAGTCACCTCGTCAGCACTGACGTGTCGTGCTCCTCGATAGTGATACATGTCCCAATGCGTAAGTTATGGTTTTGATCCGCTGATAGCATCCACATGGACGCTAGCCACGTCATAGCAACTTAGCGCCTTGGAGAATAACCACAAGAAAGCTGAGTTGCAGGCAAAAGGCTTGACTCCAGTCAAGACTCAAAGGGGGTTTCACGCATTCCTTGTTCTCTACCTCAATACCACAAAGATAGGGGTGTCGATAAGCCAGCGTGTGTTGCGCCATGCCGTTATTCGCTGCTGCCGCAACTGTAGGCCAACACATCTAACTGTAGCCGGATCGGCCCTGGTAATCTGGCACTATAATCCATTCCTGAATTGTTCTCTACTGGAAAGCACGTATTCTCTGCAGGATCTTGGTATCGATTGACGCAAGTGCTGCGCATTAAGGATAGTGCTGGCGGAGTATGGAGAAGGCAACCGGTGATCACGATCCTCCAGTCCGTTTCCATGCTTTCGAAGCAAAGAAAGTAGCACGGTACTGCAACTGCGGACCCAGTTCCTTCGCATATGAACGGATTCTTCGCGGAAGTGATGGTACAGGTCACCTTGAACGGATTAAAATGCACACTTTAATGCAATTGTAGACCGTTGAAGAGATTTCTCGGCTTGGATAATCCATTATGTTGGCTTAATGGTCACCGGAAAATTATGCTCTCGGCATACGTAATATGACAGTTTTGGCGAATATATGAACTGCATTCAAGTTAAGGCTTCCAACAAAGTTTCAATTAGCTCGAATACGGAGAATCATTTCCGCACTTTCTGTTCCCGAGTGCAACTTCGGCGAATATTGAAACTTGTTGTACTGTTGCAATGGTATATGGAGTGTGCCTGATATTAAAAGACTTGCATAGCCAAAGATGGAAAGGAAAACATAAGTAGATTCGGAATAAGCAAGGGATATGACCAAGGCAGAGGTAGTGCAGTGGTAAGTAGCACCCTCAGCATACGGTCCAGGGATCAAAACTCTGATCGGGTCCCGCAAAAACCAACAGTCCTTCCATTTTGAGGACTTTTGGGGGACGGTAAAACTGGTAGCCAGATTCGTCTGGGAGACAAAACAACTATACTTGTACAGAAACAATTCCAGCCCGCAGCACTCCTTGTATTCGCCGGATGACTTTCAATAAACCACCACGATTCTGAGTGGGAATAGAATGCGTGCCAAGGAACTGATCAATAGCGAAGACTTCATAGCTGGTCCCTTATGGAGGAATCACCCATTTTAACACGAACCGTTGCTGGTGTGGGTCTTTCTGTCATCCCACGCAGATGATGTTTCATCTAGCGCTCATGACGACCTCCGTTGGTAGGATCCTGTCCACAAAAGGACTACACAGCGTCACTGGTCACTGTCCTTGCCTTGAGAATGAAAGCGGATGATATCAAATTATTCACAGCCCATCTGGACAAAAGGATCCACAACTGGCGCAAACCGGCAGGAGGGGGGGATGGGCATTTTGCATTCCGCCAGTTCCCACCGTCGTACCGATTTACAAGGGTAGAGTACGAAGTACGAATTTCGACTGGCATCAGTTCATGATTCCACAAGAT
Organism: Cooperia oncophora; assembly: GCA_036418165.1. Lineage (NCBI taxonomy): Eukaryota > Metazoa > Nematoda > Chromadorea > Rhabditida > Trichostrongylidae > Cooperia > Cooperia oncophora. The sequence goes on along the minus strand of MU917776.1, from coordinate 1,351 downwards.
TATCATCAGATCATGATTCCACAAGATTATCACATATTCCTAATTGCTGGCTCGTCTCGACTATGGGAATTAGTGAAAGTGCAAAATGCCTCCCATTCTCTCTCCCCCCCCCCGAAGCCGAGCTGCGCACCACAGTTTGTAAATTTACAATCACAAGGGTGGTCAGTAACCTTAATTATTTCTATCACGGACAACGAATGGCGCCTATAGAAGCCACTTAAAGCTACTGATCTTGGGTGGGCCTCCACCCCGTCTTTCCCCCCACTACAGGTTTATTGAGTACAACCCATTTCGTTAAGTGAAAAAAGAAAACTATGACTCAGTCTCTTCCTACAAACGTGACATTGGGACAGTACAACTATTTCCTTCTGATAAAGGATTCTATTAAAGTGAAGTTTGTTCCAGATCTCAAGCGGAACTTGCAAACGTCATGCACTCTGCACTTTTGTTTACGGGAGCCCCGTAGAAACAGTACATTCCCAATCTCAAGCGCTTTTTTTCGGGTTGAGCTCATTCTTGTCAATTAGTGCTGATTCAGAAAGTTCTTCTCCAGTACATATGTAATGACATATTGTTACTGATTACTCTCCACACAGAACCTAGTACTGACTATCGTCACCATACTCGACCGAAGCGGGCAGCTTAGGTAAGGGCATTGAACTTTTGTCGTTTTCTTCAAAATACGCGACAAGAAAGCGCGAATGAATAAAAATTTGTGAAAATTGCCATCTTGTTTCTTTTCCAATCAATCATCCTGCGGACACTCATCTTTTTCATCTCTTCATTTTTCAGCATTCATTAATTTTGTTGTCTATGTGGGTGTATGTTAGCACTAACCGAAAAGCACCTTCGACGCTTTCGACTGACACAACATTGAAGCCTGCCCAGTTGTTGCTATATTCTTGGCAGAATGATACCTCAAAAAGGACACAAACAGTGCCCTGATTTTCAAAAACTATATATTCCTTTTTATACTTCCACACCCCTGGTTTCTGATGGGTTTTCAAAGCTGAGTGACCTTCCTGCTACAGTAGCCTTCTGTTCAAAATTCCAGCAGCAGTTTCAAGATTCCTTTTTTCGAGTGTCCCTATTTCATGCTACCTCGCTTATTGTCTGACCAGATAATATAAGAAACCCCTCAGCCTTTTTGTGGGTCCATGTATTCGGCTCGGTTCCACAGCCTATACCCAATCACCTATATCAGAGCAGCAGAACCTTGGTTCCGTGGCCGTGGGCTAGATTCGGTTTCACTTCAGCTTGGAAGGGGCATCGATTGGTATTCAGTTGTGCCACTTTGTGAAGAGCGGTAAGTTCCAGTGACCAACAAATATCAACGGAGCAGCTTCGAAGC
>MU917774.1:0-11114 GCA_036418165.1 Cooperia oncophora | reverse complement strand
CAACAACCAGATGAGCGTCCGTCAATAACCAATGAACTTTCGCCGTTTATACCGTACTGCGAGTTATAGTAGCCGGTGATACGTGCGTCTCCTCAACCTTATACGTGTAAGGAGACGCTAGAGTAAGTCTCATTTTCTACTGACTAACATCCGCATGTGACGCGGATTCACGGTGGAGTTCTGGTGAGTGCACATTTCGTATTGTGTAGAATTTCCTTGTAGAGTTCCGAACACGTCATCGGAACTGCTAGGGTTGGTTGGGCGCTTGACGGGGTAGTGTTCATCTCCTTAACTCGAAACACGTTTAGGCCTCTGAAGAAGACGACCCTGTCGAAACGTTAGGCCGTTGAATAAAGATTCCACCTAAAAACCTCAAGAGGCATAGCAATACTAACGAATTTAACAACGATGCCGAGGTTACAGCAAGAGAGAAGCTGGAGAATATTCTACTTGGTTAATTTTTACCGCTTTTCTTGTGGGTAAATTTCTGCCGCTTTTCTTGCAGCTTCCTTATTGGTTTCTTCCGGAATGAGACATCCGACTCGGACGAAAGCCTTTTCCATCATGGTATCAGGCAACCAAAAAAGTTCGTGCGGTTTTGAAGGTAGCGAAATAATAACATAAAAAACGGGTTAAACTTAGATTTATTCCGAAAAATAATTACCCTCAGCAAGTAATACACTTTCCTTAGACACAAGAGCATATATTCCATTTTTGTAAAAATCTTGCTTTTGGGAATCAAAGAAATGTTTTAGTTCGTTGTCCAAAGCCACTTCGTCCTCATGTGGTTGTCCAAGGCCAAAAACAAATGATAGTCACTTGGAGCAAGGTCTGGCGAGTACGGAGGGTGAGGTAGAATTTCCCATCCTAGTCGCGCTATTGTTTCCTGAGTGATTCTTGCAGTGTGTGGTCTTGCATTGTCCTGGTGGAAAACCACACCTTTTCTGTTCGCCTTAATTGAAAGTAATCTAAATTAACAAATACACTGAATGACACTCCTTGACATATGTCTTAACATGTATTCAAAGTTACCCTACCACTAGATCCAGTTTACTGAATATACTTCATAAAAGTAGACAATTAAAAAAACCGCACGAACTTTATTGGTTGCCTGATATCATCAGGCCATGTAACACTGCTTATCGTATCTTTTCAATGTGATCGTTATCCATTCACAGATGGTAATGTGGAGCTATCCGTATGCATTACTGTTGCAATCTTGAAAATCCTGCATGCTAGATGATGACCGTAACTGGGACAGTAACGTCTTGAAGACTTCGTTGTTTTGACACAACCCCCTTCTTCTATTCCTTCCCCTTCTCCTAATTATTGATGCACGGCCTACGCTTCTCAAAATGGGTTTCTGTTCAGATTACCCGATTGAGCAACTGAGCAACAGCGGCGAAACGGATGTTTTGCGTGTGTGCGTACGCTTTCCGCTCACAGCCTCTATCACCCCCGAAGAAATGGTTGCTCTTCTCATCCTCTTGTTGATTTGGTTTTGTTTGCGTTCCGTCATTTTATGGGCATCGCTGGTTCATATTCTATGAGCATCCCTCAAGTGTGTGAGTTAGAATTTGCCATCTTCGTCTTGGTACTGACGAAAGTGAAGGTCAATAAACTATTAAATAGTTCTGGGCTTATGCGTACGTGCTGCACTTCATGCGACTACTCGGAAGCAAAAGGGGGTTGCTTACATGGTGCACTACGGTGCCCTTTCTCAGAGTATTAAGGAAATTATAAGTATTCTGAGCTTTTCAGACGAATTGTGATTTACATAAATTTGAAGGTATTGTCTGTGTTACCCTTGCGTTTCTGCCACTATGACAGCTGATTAGGATTAGCAGTGAACATCGCGGTTCCGAAAAGAGAATGCTTTCTAGCAAAAGAACGGCGACGACGGATTCTTGAAAGCAGTGTAACTGTAAGACCGCGTTCATGCTTTGCGGCAGCGACCGCGTTTCGAGCGTCCGTCAGCGTCAGCGGGTAGCAAAGTGTAGATATCGATCTAGCGACCAGCAGCCTCCAAAAGTGGAGAGTATGGGAGGATGGGAGGGTAGCAGACAACTGGTAGAGCATGGGGAGAAGAGGGTAGCAGACAGCTTTAGAGAGTACAGGGGAGTAGGAAGCCCCCAGGAGTGGAGAGTATAGAGACGTAGAAGGGTAGCTGTCTGCTACTCTAACATCTCCCCATACTCTCCACTGCTGAACGCTGCTGGTCGCTGGTGGACGCTGCTGCTAGCTAGATCGATACCCATAATTTCTTAGCCCTCGAGACGCTACAGGTCGCTGGTGGGTGCTGGTGGGCGCTGCCGCAAAGTATGAACACAGCCTGAGAGTTTCGAAGGCAGAGGGCAATTCACGCTCTCAGGGAGGACTGTACGAATATGGAGGCATAATGGTTCTTTTCCTCCGCTCATAATGGACAATACCTCATAGATCTAGGAAATTACTGCTAACTTCCGCCAATACTGTCCCCAGTGTACGCCTTATCAGTATCCTTGTTCATAGAGAGTTGTTCAACAAAAATATCTGAGAACACTTGTCGACAGAATCCAGACCAGCTCAAAGGGCCATTTATTTGCGAAATTTCGATTTTTCATTAATGAACCAGGTAGACATTCACTTTAAAGGAACGGTCCGGACGACCTATGAAATGCAAAAGATTGCGAGGAAGGGTAGTGTGGTCCGTTATGGAGAACTTTTTGCCAGTTTCAGAACCTTGTAAGGTAAAGGAGAAAGGGCGCAAAGTGCACTAGTGACAGCTTCCCTCTTTTAGACCACCTCCAGACTCAGCCTTCAACGTCCTCTAAAAGCGATGCTACCGGACGAGTAGCATGATATGAATGCTCTGTTCTTATTGAGTCAAGGGTTCACTAGGGCGGATCATGGAGGAGCCCTGGTGAACCCTTGACTCAATAAGAACAGAGCCCTATCGAGGGCGTTACTGACGTTCTTTTTGGCATTTTCTTTCCACAGACTATGTGACCACTTCTCTCGCACATTTCAGCACCACTACCTACGCTCTCTATCGCACGGACCGCGCCTGTAAAGCAAGACAATCTTGCGATTTTAAAAATAAAAAAAATTACGAATAAAACCGGGAACTGTTTTGGTGTTTTGTTTCCAACCCGGAAACAATTCAAATGCAAAATCCATTCCAAAGATCTTGCTCAGGCTTTCGTAAAAAAATCACCCTGCTCAATTTTTTTCTCGAAATACTCTTTTCTTGAGGTGAAGCCTATTATAGGATTCATTCTGCAAATGCACTGCTTGGACTTTGAAGCCGAAATAAGTGCTCGTGAATTTTGCTTGGCGACAGTAGAGAAAAAAGTCAGCAAAACTAAAGAACGCGAGCCTGTTTCGCCCAGATGGGGGGGGGGGTCATGTTAACTAACACGTCTCCTTCTGGAAGATCATAAATTCTTGGGGTCTTCGAAACGATGGTACACATGAGCTCATTTGCTTGAAAGAATTTGCAGATGTTCACAAATGTACACTCCTTATCCCTGAGCCAGAGTAGGCGTGGCATTTGAACATGGCACGGAATTGGTTACTCGTGGAATATTCCAGTCTGGGACAACTGTCATCTTGTTCTGTGTTGGACAGAGACACGACAACAGTTGTGTCAAGATGGAAATATTCCACCAGAAGCATAGACACCTTCAGGTTAAGTTGAAGAATGCAGCCACGCCACCCGATCTCAGGGATTTCGAGTATACAAGGTGGAGCACTATTTGATACCCCCTCGGATCAACCCGAGCTCTCGAATTCCTCCAATGAAGCTTTCTAAATAAGGCTATAACATTGGACAACCTTTCGAAGGAGCGAGGCACCGCGGTGGAAGCAAGAACGCAAAGATAGATCATGTGATGAGCAAGAAGACGAACAAGTCGACAAGGTCAGGTATGGCGCAAGTAGACGCACTGCGTCGCATCTGTGCTTATAATTATGGGACCGCTGGTATGCACTCGTTGCCTAGAGTACTCACCGGATCGGTTTTTCGTGCATAACTTGTTCCCGCTCAAGCAATTCTCGTCCCTGGACACCAATACCACGTCCATTTGGCGTTCGCCCAAAACGTTTAGCATTTTTTATCCAACAACACGCTTCATTTTGACTACGATGCACAACGCAACGTGACTCTCTTACTCAGTGCCAGTGGGCACAAGGATACCATTGTGCTCACACTCTCGAATTCGAAATGGTTTTTCAGACATGTTTTTATGCTCTGAAACGAATTGTTGCTTTTTTTCAATGACTTGGCAGAAGACTCAGACCTCGGGCACCAAAAAAGCTGCCATTAGCATGAAAAATGCCGGCAAGAGGGGTACGCCTTTTCCTAGTTTTTCGAATGCGTCGCAAAGCACAGTGCCATCGATTCTCGTGCTGGGGTTGGTGCTGATGTTTGAAAAAGCGGAAGATGAAGCTTGGCATCTTTTTGCCAGGATTAAAGGCATGTGGCACGATAAACACCTAAGACGTGTAGGATTAATACCGCTAGCTGGACAGGATTTGGCGCCCTGAGCAAGCGCTGCGTGGCACCTTTTTCAAGGAAGGTACCCTTATAGCGCCCTATCAAGCTGCAACATACCGACCCGGACGCCCACCGCGCCCGCCCACAAATGTCCGACCGATGCTGATGCTCGTATCGCTTCATTTGCGAAGTACAGTATGAAGCGAAGGGATTGATATGAAGCGGCTGCGGTGCTGCATGGATATATGAGTACATGCATGCAGCCATATCTACAGTAGCGGTTATTGGCATGATGCCAACGGGAAACTCCGGGAACTCGTCCGAAATCGCTTTCTGAGCCGTGTAGGGCAAAGCTTTTTTGCAGGTTTTTGACCTTTTCACTTCGCTTTTTCGCCATTTTCCCCCTATATAGCACCCCTGCTACCATTTAAGATCTAGTACCAAATTATTGTGCCTTATGCGTTCAAGATATCTGCCAGCGCTCACAGGCCAATCCCATCTCCACTTGCGTAAACTTCACAGGGAAGCTTAATGGGGTGAATGACACAGATGTCAGTAAATAAAGTGGGGACAACACGCTGAGTGTGCAAGGGTCATATGGATGAGAGGCTGATCAAGGAACGGTGTTCAGTTTCGAGAGACCGAAGGTCCAAGAAGAGGGAGCTTGCTCTCCATTCATCACCATATAACATCGAACGGGTCGGAACTAAGCCCTGTCACAACGACAGATATGTTCAGAGCCAAGAAGGTGGGACGCCTTCGTAAGGAGCCCTATTGTAAACAAGAATATTCTAAACATTAGGAAATCGCGGAGTTTGCCTTCATCCATCTTTCCGGACCTTTAATGGGGCTTTCTAAACGCTTTCTCTACATTTTACACGGAAGTGGGTGTGCTTACGCTCAGGCTGACTAGGGATGGTCGTCAGGTCGAAGTGGCCGTTTGTAATGAGACCTAGACCACTAGACGTATTTTCAGACGCTGATTTCAAATCTGCATTCCAAATTTGCAAAGCGATTCTGTGAACGGAAGGTTAATGTACCGGGTTCGTTCTGCTGAAGCGGGCGCGGGGCGGTCGCAAGTTGCCAGCAGCGGGGCACTGAGTAAACCGGGATGCAGCGCCTCATCAACGGCGGCGGTGGCTACAGAGGCTCAGAGTCTAGTTCATTGGGCAAGGCCGATGAAGGTTCGATCCCGAAGGGTGTTTTGAGTTTTGCATTCCGTGGAGGACGTCCTACGACTATGATAAGCACTTCAAGCGTTGATGTGACCACATTTTTCAACTGGGGCTGGGTGATCAGTGTGATCTACATCTTATGGGACTTATGGATTCGAAATTGTTCAAGGAGATCTTTTTTATTCGTTGTTCTCATTGTGAGCAACTTCTCTGTTTTGACCACTTTGTATTAGGGTATCATATTTGCTCATGAGGTGAAGGAGTCATTTTTTTGCATAGCATTATTATCGTGTATGATTTGAAGAATGTAATTCCCATAACTATAAGATGTATATCACACTGATCGCCCAGCCCCAGTTGAAAAATGTGGTCACATCAACGCTTGAAGTGCTTATCATAGTCGTAGGACGTCCTCCACGGAATGCAAAACAAACCACACTCTCGGGATCCGAACCTTCATCGTGTGCCCATGGAGAGCGAGAGCGGCGTTACCTACTGTGCCACCGCCTGGCGTTGGAATGAGGCGCTGGCATCCGGACTCATGCCCGCTGGCTGGCAACTGCAGGCGCGACCCCGCGCCGCTTCAGCCAAACGACCCGTCATAACTCCGTTCACAGAATCGCTTTGCAAATTTGGAATGCAGATTTGAAATCAGCGTCTGAAAATACGTCTAGTGGTCTAGGTCTCATTACAAACGGCCACTTCGACCTGACGACCATCCCTAGTGAGAAGGGTCCCCATCTTTCCAAAACAACCGAAAGTAACACCGATTCTCAGGTTGTGTCTCGAAACGGGTGCGAGTATGGAAAGCATTCAACTAGCGACGTCTTTGTCTATTTCAAGCTACGCATGACAGCTTGCATGTTGTGGCGTGCATGTCTCATGACCCATTCACACTCGTTCGTTCCCTCTTGGGCTTTCATCACTTCGAATGTCCACCCTCGTTTAACACTTTCACAAGTTTTGCTACACAGGCTAAATTAGACGCTAGACTGGACGGCCAGAAAAAGCGGTATATCAGAGAACAGATTCAGTATGCAAGAAGTAAACATCAAATAACCCTGGGTCGTAAGCAACAGAGAGTGGATTACTGAGAGAAATCCTACTATTTTTCATTTATCATCTGCCAGTCATAGCGCAATTGATCTCGTAAATGCCGTAAATGGCTAGGGGGTATTCTGCATTGCTAGCCCGTCCTAATATTTTCTAGGCTTATTTTTAACATTTTTAATAATGGGCTTGTCTAGTCCTGGCTTTGTTCTCTTTCCAAGGTACGTTTCATCTGGAATTTGCAATATTACTCTTCTCTCCTCTTTTTAGTGAAAAGCTCGTTGTTGCCATATATCTCTAGCTCCATGCGATTCCTCGTGGCTTTTTTTGTTTTTCGTTCAGCCGTTACGACTTCATTTACCCTTGTCCTTCTGATCCGGCGTTTTGTTCTATGAGAGCGATAAATCCATAATTTAACAAAAGATTCCGGTTATTTGTCGGCGTGCCACAGGCCTCATATATAGGACACCAGTTTTGCCGAATCTCTTTTGCTAGTTATTTTTAAAAAACACAGGGTTATATCTTTGAGTGATATTTCACAATAGTCCTGGTGAAGGTAAAGTCAGTGTAAGTGAGGCCACTTGGTCATATGGATTCTTCAATGCTCAAGAAAAGAAAGCGCCAATTTAGCTAAGTACCGCTCGGTGCCCCCTTCAAGCCGAACAACGCCAGTAACTTCATGCAAAATGAGAATCTTGTGCTCGCCCCCCTCACTGAAATGTATATTTTTAGCCTCAAGTGGTCCCAACTAGATTCAAATTAGTTGGGTTTCAACTAGACATCATTAGACTCGGCTGATTCCTTGTGACGGGGCCCTATGACCCCCAGAAGATACGGTGGGGCATCTAATGTCCATGGGTGTTTGCTGGAAAACATCGTTCTCGATCGCTGTGAAGCGAACTCTGAAAGGCGGAGTCTGGAGTGGGGTCAGCTAACAAGGGAGTGCACACTGAACAACTTTCGCTTTTTTCTCTCACCGCTCCTTTATCCTAACCATTTTCCGCCAGCAAAACTACACAGGGTTTGATATGTGTAGACTAGGCACTCACTTTCCCGCCTTTTTTCTTTTATCATGGGTCACGCGGCTGTCCTTTGACACCCGCTCAGGGCTTCAAAAGACGATTTTCGCCGAAACGTTATCGTATGTAATGAAGCGGCGGTATCAACCTTGGGAGCCTTACAAGCTATATTGAATAATGGGAACGTTTTGCACTGCGGGCTCCTGAAGTTTGACGATGTGGTCACCCTGTTTCCGAGCAAGAGACACCGTGTTTGTGGAGTCCGCCTGGGCGGGAGAAAGACTGGGAAATCATCCAATGAGGCCGCTCTCGACGCAGTGTACTTCCATTTTGAGCCGCTCCTAAAATGAAAACCATAGGCGAGGTCTCTCCACCTGCCATTTAGTGTGCCCCCTGAATCTATTTCAAAAGTACAGAGAGTCATCCATAACTCAGCTGTCCGAAAAATGCCCTCCAATCAAAAGTTGAAACGTTATTATCTCTTGGAATCCAACCCCCCCCCCGCCCGCCCTCATTCTTACCTGGAGGGCCCAGTCGTGGTGCTTCGGTTTCAATTTCCATCATCGTTCCTACATTTTTGAACCACGTCGATCAGAGTCACTGTCATCACTGGCTGTGTTTTTTTTTGCTGGCCATCGCTTATGACGGGCATGTTGCGAGTTGCCTTATCAATACCTGAGGATTTCGTCATTTAAGGGACTTTGATGTTCTTCTTTTCGGTCCTTGGGTCAAATGAGTGACGAGGGAGGGGGGCGGGGCAAAAAAAGTAGATATCACCTTTCTTTACCTAGCTTCAGACTTTCAAGCCCTTACATAGTACCTTTAGGTAAATACTATTTGGGAAATTCTCACCACCACATCCAACGCAGCATGACACTACCATGAATATTCCCGCCCCACGAAGCCTTCGGACGAGGGCCCAGTGAAATTCGCCACGCGACCGCGATCGGTCCTGCCGTGTCAGCGAGGTCGTTAGTTCCTCCGCCATTGCATCCAGGGCACAGCATTCGATGGGGATTTTGGTCGAGCCTGTACGACCCCCCCCTTTTTTTGGGGGTTCGGTACGACCCCCCCTTTTTTGCCGTTCGGTTTTTTCGCCTTAAATGAAACTATGAAACGCCCACTATGAAATTCTACTTGTATGAAGGTGCCCATACTAAATGGACGACTTGAAGTCATGACATAATAGAACAATACAGAGATGATTGCAAACAAAAAACGGTACAATCGTATTATGAGAAACTCGTATGATGAACTTCTTCGATGGCCGTTTTGAAACACATGGTAATAATAACGATGTATCGCGATTAAATTCAATGAGCATTCGTTAACCTGAGGTGGACTCCCTCTCTGGGAGCGGCCATCAGCGACCACAGTGTTAACAACGTCTATTCCCAAGATTGAGGACGAGGAAAAGAGAAAGTTAGGCTTGTCTCACTACGTAACAGTTATACAAACCGCCGTAAAAATGCATTACCCCGATTATTGGAGTACGGTAGCAGAAGCGCATGTAATTGCGGCTGTGACAGGAGATTATTCGGCAATTTTAGCCATGGAGCGAGAATTTCCAGCTGAGTTAGGTGTCTTTGAAGGACCATAACTTCCTCAAAAGCGGACCTGTGGGGAAGAGGAGACCGTACTCGTGTAGAGGAAGGTTTGCGCTTCCTAAAAGTACTCTAAACGTTTATGAACGTCGCAAAAATCACAGAGAAATCTGCCATAGGGATTCGTTGGGGAGTGGTTTCAACCGAACAGGTTTGAATCAATATATTTTTTTTTGTAACTCAACATTTCACAAATCTGAGAATGGTTTCGAGTGTTTGAAGATTTTCTCTTTCTTAAAAACCTCTCGAACCGCGGAGGCGCGCAGGATCGAGGAGAGCTTATACGGGGATTTCTTGAGGAACACTCCCAGCTGCGCGAAAAACCCGTTTCCTGTGTACCGTTTCAAGTGAGCGTGTTCGAATAGCCAGGAACGCATGTAGAACGTATCCTGTGTGGAGCAGGATGCAAGATATGGTTCGTTAGCCGCCCGATCACGCCAACTTTGATCGCCGGCGCAGCTGCGGGCGCGCAGAGGTGATGGGATGTGCAACTTTGTGCCGTATGTCTATTCACAGCGAGCAAATGTTCACGCATATATAACACGTGGCGTCCAGGAGGTCAGGCGAGCCTGTGCAACTTGTTACAGTGTTTTCGTTGCGTATGATGGAACATGTCCCTGTCAACGCTGCCAGATTCGTGCTCCGCCAATCGCTGACTCCGATAAAGGAGACCAACTGCTGGAAAACGTCTGATATGAACGATAACGCAACCAACGATGTGCCCGTGATTGCAGCCCAGCCTGTTGAGCTCCGCTCAGACCCGGTAATCGAGGCGGTTTTAAGTCAGGTGACACATTATGGTTAGATATTCCGTCTTCTTCAGGTACTCAACGCCCTTCCATTCCAAGTAGGCGAAAGTTTTTCCAACGCCCTTCGATTCCATGTGGTGGCACCCAATCCTGTAGCAGTACAAAGTTTCCAAGATGGTACGGGCGACGACATGAAGGAGGATATTCTCCTCGAGTTGCTCGATGTAACCGTCAGCGCTCACCTTCAGTCCGGGGTCCACAAAGAAAATATCGGTCTTCCCATTCCAGGTACTTCCGGTCCATACCATCAACCCGCGCCTTGGCGACTGCGGTGAAGATGATATCCTGGACCGTAGCGACGTTGTCGGAGCTGCTCGATGTTGGAGGTCTTTCAGATCAAGAGTGCCGGTCTCCAGGTAGCTGTCCATGGGTGATTCCATGCAAGAAGTTTCATAGCTGTTTGGAGTGACGTGAATTTTTTAGGTTTTCTCCAGCTACGATTGGAGATGGATTCATATTTTGGTGTACACGAAAATGATGGGCGGGAGCCTGTTCCTGCTTATCATGAACCTCGTACTTCATTTGTGCGATTCCGAACCAAAGCCGTGTGCTAGGTTCACCTAGAAAAAGCGCGTCAATTTATGGCTTTCAGTCCTAATAATTTATTTTTCTTTGGAGTTCGCTGAGACGAGATTTTGTGCCATCACATTTCTATCCTCTCAACACCCTCCCACCTGGTTCAAGATACTAAATAAATATGTGCATAGAACTGAATCATCTCTTTATCTATAGTCCATTTCTTTGTCTTTCTCTAACTTGAAGAAATGCGAGAAAACCGCTGCATCTTCCCTATCATACTTATGGTTACCGTTTAGATAAATTGGTGCATCTTCTCTGTCGTTCTGAGCCTTTAGGTTCTTTCTAACTCCTTTGATCGTCCTGCTCTTTCAGGGCTGTTCCTCCAGGGCACCTCCTGCCGCAGGGGAAAGTTTTCGGAAAGAACGACCCCGCTAGTTCCCTCCTCTGAGATACGACACCCT
>MU917767.1:1091-11220 GCA_036418165.1 Cooperia oncophora | reverse complement strand
AGCAACTACCTGAACCGATATCTGAGAGCGCTCCATATAGAGGGCACTGAATAATAAATCAGGCGAAATCAGTACTCTTGGAATGAATCAGTTTTGCTGTTAATCCATTAAAGCTATCCCTCGAATGTACGAAAATCGCTAAAGGCATGCTTCGCATTCCCTTGATGTTCAGATGTCTTCTATGGATAGGGAAGTCTTCTCCACAACAATGTAGTGCTCACGCAGCTCAAAAATAGGCGAGGAAAGTGCGACGACTCTCACCACGAAGGCAGGCCACGCCCACTGGACGCCAAAACTCCCAAATTTCATTTCTGAAGGCTTGGTGGTGGACACGCAGATAAACTCAAAACGATAAAATCTAGGCGACGACGCAATCGCCGCGCACCAATACTAGATGGGACGCCGTAACTTGAAACCGTTGTTGTTTCCACAAAAGCTGATTCGGAAGGGGCATTCTTGTAAGATTAACTATAAGCAGGATTATTAAAGAGCGGATGGACGGAAAAAAAGATTATAGGTTAGATGACAGAAGCTCAAAGCTAAGAAAAAGACGAGAAGGCTCGAAGACGAGAAATCCATGAAAACTTGCATGATGATGTTGACTGAAATCATTGTCACAGGACATCCATTTTTCGACACCAGCGCGCTCTGTTGAGGATGAGCCTGGGGAGGATGAGTGATTTCCTACAGCCATCGTGATCAGGATGTCAAATAATCCCTCCCTCTCCTGTACAAAATTTCACCGATCTAGTGAGAGGGGGAATGGTCCCAAATTGGCATCAAATGGCGAAAAATTGATCTAATAACCGTGATCAGGGTACCGAGTAACCTCCGTGGTCGAAGTTTCAGCGAAAAATCTGAGTTTTCGAGTCGTGCGGTCAGTGAGTAATGCCAACCGTTGTAATCATCCTTTGGTAGAGCACAAAACAGGATGACAGTTACTTCAAATGTAAATATGCAGCCTACGCCCTCCTCAAATGGAGTATGCAAGCCACGCCCTCCTCATCTCCGGGATATGGAGTGCCATTAGACGCGCCAAGGTCCGTGCACAAATAGAAGTCTTATTTCGGAACTCTACTCCAGGGCTAGCCTCTAATCCAAAGTCGGTCAAAGAGGAAAATCTACAATGCTGAGTGTGCAAAGAGAACAACCTCGAACATTGGGCACTTTCCGGCTTAAAGGCAGTTGGCACGATAAATCCCCCAAGACGAGTAGGATTCAATACGCCTGGCAGGACGGAATTCCGCGACCCTGAGCAGGCGCTGCATAATGCCTTTTCCAAGGAAGGTGCCCTTATAAGGGCCCTATCAAGCCACAACATTACCGACCCAAACGCCCGCCCGCCCACAAATGGACGACCGTTCCTGACGCTCTAATCGATTCATTTGCTAAGCAAATTATGAAGCGAAGGGATTGGTATGAAGCGGCCGTGATGCTGCATGGATATATGAGTACACATATGCAGCCGTACCTTCGGTAGCGGTTATTGGCAAGATGCCTACAGGAAACTCGTCCAAAATTGATTTTTGAAACACTGAGAACGGAGGGCTCTTTTCTTTTTGACCGTCTTCACACTCCGTTCTTTCGCCCATTTCCCCCACGATAATTAGCGCCCCCTACTAGCATGTTGGGCCGCAACACCAATCCTCGTGCCACGGCTTTAGAGGTTGGGGGCCGGGGGTGGAGCAGGCAATTCGGGGTTTTTTGTCAGTTCCTATGCTAAGTACAAAACACTGTGTAAGCTTAGAAGTGCGTACAATGATCACTATATTTGTTAGTGGACTTGCCAGGTGATCGTGGTAAGCTCTTCGGTGCCCCCCCCCCAGCCGAAATACCCAAATAGTAGTATTCAGGATTGTGAAGTAGGCCTTTCAGCACTGAGCGTTAACCTTTCTATCGTTGAAGTAGTCTAGGTTCCTGCCTTTTTGAGGTAACAGGAGGGGGGGGCTCACGCCATCGTAAAGTTCAGTGTCTAAACCACGACAAGTCTCCATGAAGCGGTGCAAAGGAATTTGGCCCTTCTGAGGAGAAAAGCTTCAGAACGCCGAGAAACGACAGATGCCTTTTGGGCTTCGATTCTCTCAATGTTGATATGGCAGCACTAAGAGATAGTTATCGGATTGAGGGTGAGGGTTGTTATCTGTGGTATCACGCCTCATGCTGATATCAAAAGTGATTGTAGGCAATACAGATGAGGAAGGTTCATTTGGCTACAGCACTGAGAACGGTGAGGTCCTCTGCTGGCTGTTGCATCTTGCAGTCCTTTACCTGCGATATTCCAGGGTACTGCACGCTGTTCTCAAATGGCAAGCACACTGATTTCCATCGTAATCGTGGCAGCTTTGCTGGTGAGAGCTGTGGCATTTGGGAACGTCCAGATTTACATTGCGCCGGTTGATTGTTTTGTGAGTTTAGTACTCCTGTTCCTGTGAAGAAGAACCCAAAGGGTTCGACGATACCGAGTGTGGCAAGAACGAAAGGATGCCTATTCGCTCCGCCAGGATGCCAACAGAAGAAAAACTGCCTGATCAGCTTTAGTTACCAGGTTTGTTTTGAACGTGTGTTGAACTGCACCCATAACTGTTAGCAGTAAGACCCTGCTGGCATCAGCAAGCCGACCGGGAGACGGGCAAGAGAATCGTGAATTGCCTACTCGTTTCGCACGGCTATGCGCGCGACGTTCCCTTAATTTGCACTACCCTTTCGACTGGAGCATCAAATTCCACCTAGACAAGATATGGTAGACACTTATATCTATTTTTGGTCATACATTGTCTATTCTCGACCAATACCACCTAAAATCGTCGTCATTAGCGGGCGCGACGTCGCACGCGACGCCCACTGGCGCGGCGAATTACGATTCTCTTGCCACATACCCAAGCCGATCGCGCATTTCTCGCGGTCGCCCTTTGCCCTGAGGTAGGTGATCACTTCGGCGGCAGGGATGGCGGGCAGGGATGAATACTTGCATCAGTAGGACGCTTCAACGGCTAATTTGGCAAGCTGTCCAAAAAGGTAGTTCCACAATGGGTTGATATTCAGAAACCTTTCCAAAGAAAAAATGGCGCGAGTGCTCACGACGTTGCGCTAAGCTACGTTTTGTGCCCTTGCTTTACTTCTCAAAACAATTTTTAGCCTTAGAGCGCAGACAGCCACGTCGCTTTTCCACCTGTACGCGAAGTCTAAGGCAGCGTTCAGACTTTTCGCGCGAGGATTGCAGCGCTGCGCAGCGTGACAAGTCTGAACGCTGCGTAATAAGCCGTGACGCCCGGCCCTACCGCGTGGCGCTATGCACAGCTCCAAGGATGTCCCATTTTCGGCACTCGGACGTGCTTGATAGAAAAGCCGGGGCTTCGGCTTTTCAGGTACTGTGGTCTGCGTCCACCCATTTGTGATCTCCCCTTTATCATTCAGTCCTATCCTACTATATATAATCCGCTAAGTGTGTCTGTGTGTGTGTCTGTCTGTCTGTCTCTGTCACAAATTCATACGGCGCCGTCCCACTAGCCAGCAGAAGCTTTTTAAGGAGTTGTGTAGGGTTGCGAACGGAGGCATTATTGGTGCGTGGCAGTTAATGATAACAGCTGATAAGATCTGATAAGAGGCGCTAGAAGGGGAGAGGGTCACGAGTCCATAACGCGCGCCACATTAGACCTTGACGGTTGTACTCCATAGATACAGGATATGGGACAGGAACATTAGTGGTGGGTGACAGGGAATGACATCAGGTGATTAGATCTGATAAGAGGCGTCAGAAAGAGAGGATCACCGAGTACATAGCGCGGATCACAGCATCGTTTAGACGCTGTTTTCATGATATGATACAGGGTTCGGGACGAGAACATTATCGGTGGGTGACAAGAACTGCTAGCAGCTGATAAGATTTGATAAGAGGAGTTAGAGTGGGGATCACCTTTCTGAGGAGTGTTTCACCAACGATGGTGCATCCAGCCAGCTGGGCAAACTACTAGCCGTACTTTTCCGCCGGAGAGTGGGAGGGAGTCGTACTTTTGATTCCCGGTTGTAGACTTCGCGTGATTTTGCCTGCTTTATATGTACTACACACTTCCTCCCCGCAGCCTCCGCTTCAGCAAGCGAAATTTTTTGAGGAAATTTAGGAAATTCGCTGTAAATCCCGGAGAAAGTGTAGGACAGTTGGGGACAATTTTGAAATTGTACCCGTTTCCACCATGCTTATACCCCCCCCCTTTAGCTCGACAGAAAGCTTTTTTGGTAGGTGAAAAACTGAACTATAAAAATGTACGGAAATCGGTTAAGTAAGGGACTTCGTTTGTACGGCCCGCATGCGCTCATAAAACGCTGGATCCAACGCTAAACTTTCGCAGCACTCTAGGGCAGCGAAAAGAATCATACCTCTGAAAGTGAAGAGCTAAGGAATTGCGTGAAAGTTTCTTGAGAACAAATTCTTTTTCCCAAGATTAAACGCGAACAAAACGTCTTATCTTGTCTAACGTCTATTCTCTTCTTGCAATTGTTGAGATCAGAAGTATTCTCTGACAATGAGTCCTCGTATTTCAGCCTAAAGAAGCGCATCTTCTCATAGAGCTTTTGCGTGGAACAGTTCAGAACAAAACACGGGTATCTTAAGCCTGTGGGGTTCTCAAAAGCGACGCAAAAATGGTTGAGACCAGTCTTACTATGTGTCTTCTCTAACCAGAAAAAGATGACAGATGCCGTGGGTTGCGTGGGTGCGTGCGTGCGTGGCTGTGCGCGTGCTGCGTGCGTGCGTATGCAGGTGACGTCGCGTGCGGGCCCGTTGCGTGCGTGCTGCTGTGCTGGTGCCTGCGTGCCTGCGTGCATGTCTATGTCCTACTAATCGCCAAGAAATTTAAAAGCACGCCGCCAGCAGCGATGGAAGCGTGGGGAGTACATTAATAGCGGGTAGATAAAGTGATAACAAATGTTGAAGAGGCATGATAAGAGTTGTCAAAAGATAAAGTGCCTCGAAACTACCTATGATGGGAGATTCACACTAGAAAGAGAAAATAGAATGTACAAATGATGTTTCACTCCAAGTCGCTGCGCTAAGCGACATTGACGCGTCTCAGGCAGTGTTGAGTGTCACCCTCTCCCGAAGGCGTTTCTCTGTCTTTCTTGTTTGTAAGCGCGCCATGCGACAAAAATGGTCTGGAAAAACGAGGAATCGCGAACGATTGACTACATTAGTTCAGGTTGCTGGTCTTAAGAACTGCTGGTGGGTTTAGCGCCGCTGCCAAACTTAGTTCCGCCTGGCCACCGCCCAGCCGTGCCGCAGCGAACTACACTGTATGGATTAAAAGTAAAGAGCGAGTCGCCCAGAATCAACCATTGATTACAGTGTATTTAGCAGGCTTCCTGCCAAAGTTCGCCTGCTATAGCTCTAGAATTGGTTCGAACTGGTCCCTTGAAGATCACCTGATAATCGCTTCGGTCCGGAGGTCATCACTAAAGGGATGCAGGCGCACGCCATCTTTATGTGATTCATCAACAACGGGCGGGTCGGTATTTGCCCGCCGATGGAGGGGGGGGGCGTCGAAGCGCATCGCACACCAAGACAAAATCCAATGACAAAGAAGTGCGAGAGAGCCACTGTACTTCGCGACAGGTGGAAAGAAGCTCGAAAGGGACGATGAAAATGACAATAAAGAGAACTATCACTATTGAGCTATTCCTACGCCAAGGAGTCGAGAAAAATTTTCGACCTTTGAAAACTTGCTAGTAGATGTTATCAGATGTCCTGATCACGAATATGACATCATTTCTTCGTACCTCCATATTAAGCGCTCTGCTGAGGCTGAAACTGGGAAAACGAATGATTTCTCTCAGGCCAGGCTCAGTCTCGGCAAAGCGCAGATGACGTACGCTGACACTTGCGCCAGGAATAAATGTCATATTTGAAAACAGGATGTCAAATAACCCCTGAACACAAGTTTTCATCGATTTTGGTGGTTTAGGGTATATAGGCGGCGGCGCCTGTGGCGCTGCGCCAAAAAACCCCAAATCACGAAAATCGATTCAAAACGGATATGATATTCGTGCTCAATAGGTCGAAGTGACACTGTGTGCAAATTTTCAGCCAAATCTGGCCTTCTAGAAAAAAAAACGATAAAGGAGCGGTCTGATTACAACAGACTGGGGTGGGAATAGTTCAATAGTGGCGGAAACTAGATCACAAACTTAAAAAAATACCGAGAAACTAAAAAGAAACCTAGAAAGCATTGAAATACACAAAATAAATGAGAAAAAAACAACTTACCAAATTTGTATGCTAGTTGTTCGCGCCGAAAGTGCCGTCTCATTGGTACACGCTATTTCACGTCCCACAGTCGATTTCAAGCCAACGCTCGAAAACGCTCGAAAAGTACCCCTCATTTGAACACCCATAACTTTGTTGAAAGTTAAGCTATCGGAGAGGGGAAAGTAGGAATGGGTAGAGCTAGGTTGGCTCTTATCACCTGAATTGAGCGATTTTAAAAACGTATAACGGTTCCAGAATTTTCCGTTGTGATCATCTTTGGTGATCCGTCTGTGGATCATATTTATGCGAACCGCGAGGTGCACGCCTAAGGACGTCCATGGCAAGCTTATACACTGGCTCTTTCGCTAAAAAAAAAGAATTGTGCGCGAAGCTTGAAAGATATGTACTCTTCCAGCAGGCGGCTGTTGATTGTTCTCCCTAGGCTTGCTATTCGAAGAATTCCCCGTACTGTGCATGCATTGCTGTAATACCCCCCACGACGAGCCGAAACAACAACCCCTCAGAGGCCATGAAACCTCCAGTTGGCTTGAAGACTTTGGTATGCTTCTGAAACACATGTTTTCGTCAAGCATATCAGGTAATAGGCCATTGGGCGCCAATTGGCATCACATATGCAATGCGCCATGCATGGGGCTTTCACGCAGGTGTTTGAAAGGTGTAACTTCTAGATAGGGCTTCCCAATTGCAAGCAAATATGCTCCTGCAATAAGAAAAGTCCGGGAATGTACTTTCATCTGTTTATTAATCGTCACGTCGTGAGTCCTTTTGTTGTTTATAAATTCATGATGCCCTTGTGGGCGGTGATCCTAGCTCCTATCATCGCCCCTTCCTCGTTACGTATTGTCAGTATCTATTCACCAGCGCCAGGTGCTGGACGCTCGTACGTATGTACTGCGACCTCCCCCCCCCGCTCGACAGCAAAATTTTGTGAAAAAAACCAGAAATTTTTTGAAGATAGACAAAGTGGTAGGAGGTTGGAAAAATCTAGGGAAGAGGTAACATGGGGAGGGGGTCGTACTTGAAGATGGAATTAGGGGGGGTCGTATTTTTCAGGAAATGATCACAACGCAATGGCGTGCCCTGCCGGCAGGAGGGCTTTGGCACAAAAATTATCTGCGAATGCCGCACGCGCTTGAACACCCTGTTCTTCAATTCGTGAGGCGAGATTCGCAGCTCTGATTCCTCACTTCTGTCTCGAATGTAGCTCACGAGGAATCGAAGAGGTTTGCCGGAGTTTTTAGGTTTGTTCGGTCAATGTTCACGACTTCTTGATACTCCTGAACGCTCCCCAAACCGCCCATTTTCCACGCTCCTCTCTGATGCTACGTTGTTCATCATATTATTTTCCCGATCAAGACAACATAATTTCCTTGTCAGATGCAGCAGCCAAATCGGTCAGTTCTCTTTATGTGCAGACCGAAACGAACGTCACACCGCTGTCAGCCAACGAGAAGAGAGTTGATTGCTGGCCGTTGATCTGCGACTTCCCATAGAAACGAAGGCAAGAAATAAACTTAGTAGCAAGCGACACACTGAGTGCGTTTAATTCCTCTTTATGTCTTTCCATTCCACTGCCGCATTGTCTCCCCCCCCCCCCTAAAACACGTATAGCACGGAGCTTCTCCATAGGAAAAGCTGACATGCCTCAGATCGCAAACATGCGAAACAGCACTTGACTCAATGGCTCCGGCGGCATGTTTCTGGGACGTGGAAATTGTGGCATTGCTCGGCAAAAAGAAGCGACACTCGGCACTGCTATCCGACTGTCGCGAGTATCGATCTCACTCTTCTACGTAAAATAAGGGAGACAGCTCGCACCTTGGAAGCCAACGCTACCGTAACCTTTGAAGTCGGACACACATTATATAATAGCTATCCATCGTTACGCGCACTCATAGGCCAGCGTGATCAGACTTCGTTACGGGAGCGGCTTCTGGTACGAGACCAAGCGAATTCAATGTAGTAGAAGCCGATGCGCATCGATTCGCGTCGATCACGCGGCCGAAGCGTTGTCGTCACGAACTCTGAACGCTGCCATAGCTAACTAAGCTGACTAGCAATGTAAAATCTCGAGGGAGTGGCCGAGTTTTTTTAGAAATTGGCTAGTATCTGGCCAGATCGCGCAACAAGCGGCATCTGTGTATTTTATATTGCAGCGAGAGAACTAGTCTGATCATCACGAGGGAAGCGAAAATTTAGATTTTAACTCGCCAGAAGATGGGCGCGCTTCAACGACGACACATCCGCGGAGGAGCATTGACGGGCTCCAGACAGCCGCAGAGCGACCGCGTCGTCGCCGTGCGAGCAAATGTCTATGTATCGACATTGCTACTGGCTCCATTCGTTGCCACACTTAAAGAACACGCCGCATACAGCGAATCCTCTACTCGGAGCACAACTCTATCGGATGCGTAGGGCAGCTGCAACATTACGGCCGATCCGCCGCGGCGCGACGTGGACAGGGCGACCTCTAACTCGTGGTACGAATCGCATCAGGGGCGACATCGTTGTTGAGAGTCCCCATAGGGGGTCGTTTTTGGTCTTGAGAAAAATCGTAGAAATGATAGTTAGATTGTGTCGTCGCTTTTTGGACGTTTTAAAGGGAGGGAGGGGGGGTCGTATTTGATCATTTTTGGGAGGGGGGTCGTATTTACGTTTTGGCGTTGTAGGAGTGGCGGTTGACTTTTGGTGATTTTCCTGTTTCATGCGTACTAGTACTATATGCCCCCCCCTTTTGGAAAAAAAGGGGCAGGAAGTTGGGGAAAATCTGACTGTAGACCCCCCCACTCCTCCGCTCGACGGCTCGATTCGATGAGGAAGGACAGAGGGCTGGGGGGGGGGTCGTACCAACTCCCAAAAAAAAGGGGGGTCGTATAGAGTCGACTAAAATCCCCAACCAATGATGTGCCCTGATCGCCCTCCCCCTATTTCCCTATATTGACTTTCTGGCCTTAGGCTGTGGGATACTAACTTCGAGCACAAGTTCGGCATTTGAAGGAGGATAACTTATGTGGCAATATTTTAGGGTAACGATATGGTCGTGTACTGTGCTACTATTAAAGGTGACGTCGACTTTGGGTTGGCACTCAATGCCAATCCAACTCGTGTAGTGGTGAGCTAAGAGAAATTAGCATTGAATTATGTTAATCCCTGTGGGTTACTTTTATGAATATCCTGCAAATGGCTGGTTCGAAATCTCCTAACGACTCAGTTCTACATGCCAAACTTTTTCGATTTAGTCAGGAAATTCCAAAATAGAATTTCTAATGTTTCATTTGAATGCTTTTGCGTTGAATACTCACGGAGGAAGATCACGCAAGCTTCGCGGGAAAGAAATATGGACCTGCTGAATCCCTACCAATGGGCTACTCTTTAAAGGCAGTTGGCACGTTTATTTGGTACTCGGCCTAAAATGCTAGCAGGGCGCTATATAGTGGGGAAAATGGCGAAAGAACGGAGTGAAACGGTCAAAATCCTGCGAAGAAAAAAGCCTTCGTTCTTAATGACTCGAAAATCAATTTTGGACGAGTTCCCCGTAGGCATCTTGCCAATAACCGCTACCGAAGATACGGCTGCATGTGTGTACTCATATATCCATGCAGCACCGCGCCGCTTCATACCAATCCCTTCGCTTCATAATTTGCTTAGCAAATGAATCAATACGAGCGTCAGGAACGGTCGTCCATTTGTGGGCGGGTGGGCGTTCGGGTCGGTATGTTGCAGCTTGATAGAGCCCCTATGCCTGCCTTCGAAGATAAGTTTTACACTCACCCCATGAACACGATTTTTTTATATGGTTGGCCCTAATGGCGCTTTTTTTTCCAGTGAAAACTTCCTATCGGCGGCAACACGCTGGCTCCCCTGTGATGG
>MU917761.1:7972-18576 GCA_036418165.1 Cooperia oncophora | reverse complement strand
CCCCTTAATTTTGTATTGAGTTTGTGTTCGATCCCTTACAATTTCACGATCCATCACTGACCTGCTGATATGCGGCACTGTATTGGGCGCCGACCTGGTTGACGAGCACCGGATTTAGAAGACCCATCTGCGCGGCCATCTGCTGCATTCGACGGACCTAGATCGAGAGAGAGAGGGTTAATTAATTACTTTGTGGGATGAATCGTATCCTTTATATGCAGTAGTAAAGCAACAGCAGGCCAAATGGTGGTACCAACCTGTCGTTCCTTTTCAGTGTCAGCGTACTTGACGACCAGACTTGACGAGGCACCAGCCATTGTCTGACTGCCGTGCAGTGCAGTGATCGCCATCTGAGCGTCCAGAGCATTCTTGAACTTCACAAAAGCGCAACCTTTCGACGCACCATCAGCGCCACGTAGCACGGTCACCTGGAACGGTTCAGTTAGTTGTGGGTCAGCTTTTAGTCACGTTTACCCAGAAAATCCGGGCTCAGAGATCATTGGAGTGGCAGGAGTCGGACGAGTTCACTTACAGTGACATCAGTAATCTGCGCTTCTGCACATCCCATTCGTCATTCCTGAGGGCCGCTGGCTCAGCCAAGGTTGAAGTAACCCGAAAAGGTGCCCACCAGGGCATGTCAGGCGTTAGGGATTTTGGTCGAGTCCATACGCCCCTCCCTCCCCTAGGGCTGACTTGATACGACCCCCCCCCCTCCCTTTTTACTGATTCAGTTTGTTGTTCTAGCCAGGGCACGTCTTGCCGCTGGGTAAAACTTTCGGACCTCTCTAGCTTCCTGGAAAAATCAACGACCGGGAAAATTTTTCTCAACGCCGCAAATTTCTCTCAGGATGCAAATACTACCCCCTCTCCCAACAACAAACAAATGCGATCCCCCTTATAGCGTTCGTGAAACAAGAAAACCCAATCTATCAAAAAAGTTTTCTCAGATCAAAGACGACCCCTCTCCCCAAGCTACTAAGTACAACCCTTGTTGCGGAATCCCCAACGATGAGCGCCCTGGGCCAAACCAACAATAACGCCCAGTTCCAGCTCGATCGGCGGGTGGAAAGAGAGCCCAACCCGCCATGACATATGGTTAGAGCTCCTCGAGAAGCTGGAAAGGAACCCGCTCTTTGACGGCGTCCTTAATTACCACAAGATTTCTGATTATGGACAAAATGCTGTGCCCTAGCCGGGGCTTGAACCTGGGCCTCCCTTTTCTTTTCAAGTGTGCTACCCAAGAGCGCTAGTGTGTCACGAGAAAAGAAGCGTCGCTAGGGCTTCCTGGTGCTCCCTAGGCTCTGTACTGATGCAAGATGCCTCTAGATAGCGAAGTAAACCTCTTGATCCCTCGGATGGACTTTGCGCTTTGAATAATCCCGTTTCATCCCTCTAGCCGCTCATCTAGAGCTTGTGGATATGTGTGTGTGCCTATGAGGGATATCGGCAATCAATTGGGCGCTTCATTCTCGTTCCTCACGCATAAATGCATAGAGCAGCCCGAGTCGGATAAATCGACATCCCTGGGGGATTTTTCTGCGCTTCAACAAGCTCTATTAGATAACAGGCGAATTCGAAGTTGAAACGGGAATTTCTTAATAGCGTTTTCAGTTCCATGGAAACTGCACGGCGAGAGGGTCTTATTCAGGGCATTCAAAGTGATCTCAGAGGGGCTTTTCTGGCTTCTTCTTCACTAGCAGACCCCTTAGCATCTACAGATCTTATCTAAATACCCCTCCCTCCTCCCCTAACCAACTCAAGTTACTCACAAAATGTGTATCGTTTTCAAGCTTTTCAATTCCAATTTTAGGGCTTTTAAGCGCCTACGGTCATATTTACCAGTTCAGATCCTTTTCCCAAGAGTAAACAATATAGTAAACAGTATGTAGATATTGCTATTGATCGGAGTAGCCCCCTTGTGGACGAAATGGGCATAAATCACGGGAAAATGGATAAATCACTGGCCATATATCATGGCTTCGTCGTTCTTCAAGCATGTCATTTCGTGGGCGGAATGACGTCGTCTTCTTCTCCTTCCCTCCCCCTCCTAGAGTGGTGTGGTCGGATAATCGAAGATAAGTATAAAAATAATAGCAGTCCACTGTGCACAGTTCTTCCATTAGGTACAGCACGCTTAGTGGAGGGGTTTTGGGACCATCACATAGAGTTTCGAAGGTTGCCCAGTTGGCCGATATCCCCCAGATAGGAGCGACACTGGGTAAGGGGAAGGGGTTTGAATGGCCGGTGCCTGCACGAGAATCAAACCCGCAAATTTGCGCAAGCGCTAAGCGGCGCCCATAGCCTATATAAGGACAGTGTGTTCAGGCCAAGCTCTTAGCAAGGGACACTGTACACCCAGGCTTTTCAAGAAGAGGTAACAGGGCCGTATCAAGGAAAATTTCCCCCTTCGGGTTGTCCTTGCTCGAAACACTGCAAGAGTGGCTGCTTATGCCATCCAAGTTACTGTAGAAGCTGCTCATTGTGAAATCAGCGGCTAAGGATTCCGTGGAAGATAGGAGTGTAAAGCATCATTCACCGCCCCCCCCCCCAAACAGCGCCCTTTTTCTTGGGGAATGACCCGCTCCATAAGCATAAAAGAGCCATTCTCAACCCATCTGACGTATAATTACTGGGCATTACCTCGAAAATAGGCGGGTTATTTCCGATGGAAATCGATGCAAAAAAATTTCAACTCACCTCTTCTAATACACCAAAAGGAGCGAACAGAGCGCGAACCTCGTCCTCGGACTGATGCTTTGAGAGCATCCCGACGAACAGTTTCTTATCATCGACCTGTAACTAAAACGTCACCAAAGTGGGAAACCTGTAGCCAAATTGACACCGAAGGAAATGCCGGCGGTGGCTGCCAGAGCAGGGCACCGCTAGCATTAACGTCTGGCTTGGACAAATCACCTTGTCTTTTGGACTGGCTGGTCGGCTCTCGGTGTCGGCCGGTTTCACCTGCATGGCACGATTCATCTGGAAATAGGCAGTACTATTGAGTGGTTTTCGAGATTTCAGACATTTCAGTGTTATTGACGGACTATTTTGGATTTCAAGGACGTGCTGCAGTGGAAAATGGGGCTTCTTAGTGCGCGGATATTATCTATATGGGACAAATCCGGAAGCGATCCACCACCTACCCCCCCCGGGGTCGGCCAAACCTTTCGTAACTTTGGAACTCGATCACACAAGCCAGACTCGTTTGGCTACGGTAGAAGCCTTGGATCTTACAGTGGGTGGCCATAGCATGTCAATGTCAAGACATGGGACCAAGTTCTATCCAATACCGTTACGATGTTGAACCGAAGTGGAATGCGTGGCGCAGCGCACTCTAAAAGAGCCATTCAGCCCTTATTGCTTTACCCCTTTCCAGAGGATTCCCTCCGTGTCTCACAACTCGCTAGAACAGCAGAAGGGTTCAGATACTTTGGGAGTTACGGAAAGCTGATGAGATAGATTCCCGCGGACGGACAGACTTCTTTCTTCCGGGCGGGTAGACTTCCTTCTTTCGGGGGGAAATCACTCCAGGAGCAGATAAGGATGAAGGCAATTATTGACCTTTCAATGACTTCCTCAGAGCCCGTTTGATTCCGAAAAGGGCAGGAGAACTCAAGTGATAAACCCGAAAGTGGGCCCGTTTGCCAGTAAATGCAGTCAGTTCGGGAAACATTGCTTCCTATTCCTCGAATCCCCGCCACTTGAGGAAGAAGGGTCCAAGAAGACCATGGACGATTTATCATCTTGCTATCCGGGCCAGAAAGAAAACAAAAGGAAAATCGATCTTGACGTGGGCTAGAAGAAGAAGAAAAACTGATGTAAAGCAAAAGAGTGGTCTTGAAAAGAGAGAAAGAGTAACAATAACTTTCCGGAGAACGGTAAAAGAAGGTTGCATCCAAGAAATTTCAGCAGCATGCGGACTAGGTATAGCAAAGGAAAGTGTAGAGCAACTCAGGCACAATGCGACGAGGGATGACGAGCAGCGCATAGAGGAGCGCCGGCCGCCTCTAACCTCGTTTCGCGGCTTTATCTCATTGTGAAGTTCCGGCCGACCGCATGCCTTTCTTGAGCACCAATCAGCGACGCTTTGGCCAACTCATTTCCAGGATTTCGGTCGATTCGCTTAAAATCTCCGTCAGCTTGTCATCAACGACATCCTAGGTCGGTACGAATAGGAATGGGGGCCGCCGAGCACTCGAAAAAAAGTGCTGACGGCTCGCGGAAAAATGCAAAAAATCGTCACAAGATCAACGTTCTCCCTCCTTCACGCGAGCAGACACTTCAGGGCCAGGATTTGGCGTGCTTCTTCCGTTATTTTTATGGAACTTTCGAAAAGTAAAGCCATTAATTATTACAGAAGTCATCTGTGCGTATTGCCGAAGAAAATCAGTAGAAACGCTGAACTTGATGGACTTGGGATATGTAGGTACAACAGAAACACTATTGGGCAGCTTACAGAATGTAATCTCCTGGTTCAATTAAGCCCAGCTCTCTTCAATGGCCAGCCAATTGGCACTTGGGTTTGCTGACGCCGAAAAAACACTGATGTGGAGGAAGCCTCGCGCTCACAAGCGCTGTGTGTCGCTTTCCTACGAAATCCTTTTTTCGTGAAGGATTTCTTACGCTGATGTCATGCAATAAAATGATAATCCAAAGGTTCTATTTGTGGGAGTCTAGTTCTATTCAAAAGGGATTAGGACCCGCTCAGACACCAATGCTCAGGTCACTTTCTAAGCCTTGACTTTCGAGGCCTATCAAGTAACACTTGACTAAATTCTGATCGAACATTTTATAACCATATTAAAAAGCATATTAAATGCTATTATGATACTTCGCCAGAGCCTTCTGGAGGAGCCGCCATCGAGAGTATTCTGCCATGCGAAACCGTGAATAGGTAGTTGAGTCCAGTCGAGATCGTGATGCTCTCCGCCAGCGGAGACCATCCTATTGAGCTTCGCTCGAACCCAGCTAATCAAAGGATTTAGTTTAGGTGACCTGCTTCAGATTCCAGTCTTCTCAAGACTCAACCCTCAATTTCCAAGTGGACCATATGGTACACCCAATGCTTGTACAGTACAAAGTTTCCAAGAAGGTACGGGCGACGACATGTGGGAGGATATTCTTCTCGAATGCTCGATGTAACCGCCAGCGCTCACCTTCAGTCCGGGGTCCACGAAGAAAATATTGGTCTCCATTCCAGGTACGTCCGGTCCATACCATCAACCCGCGCCTTGGCGACTGCGGTGAAGATGATGTCCTAGACCGTAGCGACGTTGTCGGAGCTGCTCGATGTTGGAGGTCTTCCAGATCGAGAGTACTGGTCTCCAGGTAGCTATCCATGGGTGACTCCATACTAGAAGTTTCGCAGCTGTTTGGAGGTGACATGAATTCCAAAGGTCTTCTCCAGTCAGGCTGCGACTGGGAGATGAAAAAAAAAAAACCCCTTTTTTTTTCATATTTTGGTGTACATGAAGGTGATGGGCGAGAGCCAGCTCCTGCTTATAGAGGAACATCTTGGGTATCTTCCGCCCTGGTACTCGTATCCACGTCCTCTGTCTGGGCAGCGAAAACTTTGCTGATATGTGACTCGGTCGAAGTGACTTTTTTGGCCCCCCTGTATATTCAGCTCAGACGAAAAAACATAATCCCTTCTTCCGACATTTTAATGATTTTTCTATGTTCATTTGTGAATATAACTACTTATTTTAGTAAGTTCTGATGTGTGAAATTGCCCTCCAACAAGTGAAGTGTTCTGCGTAGGTAAGTCTAGTGCAAGTAGCCTGCTCACAAAGCCTTGGGTTGTGGAATTCGGATCGGCCGCTCTTCTTTGGCCGAGCCAGATCCCTACGGGTTCGACAAATTGGCACCACACTCGTCTGGGAGTACGAAAACATTGGCCGCGTCCGTCGCCTTATTATCCTCTGTGGAGCCATCTTCATGGGCTACATCCGCGTTGTAGCGAAGTACAGAATCCAACTAAGAAAAGGAAGGTGTTCCACTAGCCAAAGAGGGATCTCAGCGGCTAAGAGCTTTATCCTTTTGAAAGGTGTAAGACCGTGTTGCTCACAAACAGAATCCCACGCTCAAGTAGCTCAGCTATAAAAAATGTGATTTCCGATCACCGTACGCTTGTTTCGGCTGTTGCAAGTCGAGCAGTCGATCAAATTCGGGGCCGACGATGCCTTTCTGGCTCATTTGCAGCAGTGAGCTTTGTAGTTCTAGCCAAATCTTAGAGCGAATTGAACCCCACAGGCAGAGAGCCGCTTGAAGCCGGCCTACCAAGACTTGTATAAGAAAGACTAATACCATTGATTTTACACTGGCTAGCCTACGGAAGTATCTGATAGGCGACGTAAGGTTCTAGGTAGCAATATACAAGAGCGTGGAGTGTTCCAAGAAGGGTTGACACTGCTGAAAGTCATTCAAGGTGAGACTAACTCCGAATAAGAGACTGCCATTCTGACGAGTTTTCAATTTTATGGAAATTGGCAGATTCCCTTCTTTTGAATGCAATTTCATTTTGAGTTGTTGGGTTGGTAGAGGAAGAACCAAAAAGGGCAAGGTTTTGCACCCTACGGCTCCAATCGATTTTCTCTAGGGTACTCATCGATTCAGTCGGGAATGGTACCTTCTCGGCAAACATTCCTTCTGCAAAACGCAGGTGTACGGAGCAGGCCATTTCTGCTTGCTGGCAGCAGAATTTTGCAAGGTACGACCCCCCCCCCCGCCCCTCCCGAATCTGCTCCTTTGGTATGACTCCCCTTTGCCATCCTACCATCCAACCGGTTTCTCTCAACTCCCTCACTTCCTACTGCTTTTTCCCGCTAGGGAGAAGGTAGGAGGGGGAGAAGATCCCCTTCCCCCAGACAAGTGATATTTTAAAAAATTGAAAAAGTAGATGTTTTTTTTTTTCTTTTGCGAAGGAGAGGATTTCCCACGGAATGTAGTATCGCATTAATGGGGTCCCCAGGGCATCCTGCCGCTGGGGACAATTTTTCGGACAATAACGCCGCCACCCCAAAAATCGTCATTCTGCGTCATCCCTCCCCGCCCCCTGCTTAGCCTACATTTGTCTTGCACCTCATTCGACGCAAACTTTTCCAACAACTTCCTTTTACCGGAATCTTCCAAAAGAATTCCAGTTTCCCCCCCGTCTCAAAATTGACGTCCGAGCGGAGGAGAAGGGGGAGGGGTGAGTAATAGTATGCAATGGAACGGAAACTATCACTCCCTCATTAAAGAACCAGCTATCAAAGATAATTATCTCGACATAAGAGTAAGATTTCTCTCCAATCAAGTACGACTCCCGCTGGGGGTTCCAAGTCTGACAAAAGCCCTGATGACACACCTTCTTCGAGATTCCCTTCCACCTGGGAGGCACTGGAAGTAACGGGCACCCCTAAATAGTTCTGGACGCTCCTGTAGCGGTAATCTTCGCGTTAATCCGAACTCACATGCTGTCAGATGGTGATCGATGTGAATTAGCTATTCTTTTCTCGAGCGCCGACGCTCCATATGATAAAGGCGGTCAGCACGTCAATTAATCGTCCTCAACCACCTGCACTCTTATTTACGAGGCTGCTACTGTGCCTTCTGTCCCTTGCCGACCCCTTCCTTATTGGAAACAGCCTAAGCCGTCAAACTGCTCGTGTATGGCATGACGTTTGCCGTCTCGAAGACGTCTCTCGCGAAATTAGGTTTCTCTATTGACAGCAGCGCCTCCACAGCAGCACGCTCTTGCATGCCAAACTGGGTTTAAAAAACCCGGCTCGTCAGATACATTCAGAATTGGGCTGTGCCTCTTCAAGCGTTGTTGTTCAAGTGGGCGACAGGGGAAAAAGAACAGCTTGGGAGTTCTCTGCAGTCAAGGGTCAGTAGAACTTGGACTCGACCCCAAGATTTACTTGCTAGAGGGCCAGCCTTTCAAGGCCCCTTAGGCCAACCGCTGCCAGCCCGACTGTTCTAGAGCAAACATGGCGCGCTGGGCCAGGTTGACCAGGCATTTCACCCCTCCATGAAGAAATAAGTGGTATCAGGAGCATCAAATAACGTGCGAGGACAGACTGACGATCATCTAAGATCACCTATGCCTTTAAATCCCTCTGCAATCCTGAATAGAAACCAGCTGTATGGCTCATCCCAAGAAAAGAGCCATACAGCCAGTTGATCATCGCCAAACAAATTCGAGTTTTTTTTTTCCACCAAGCATTTTGAAACCATCTTCGGATCAAAAAAACAAACGAGAATTTTAGACGTTTGGCAGAGCATGACAGAAGCGGACCTTCGCTGGCCGGTCTCAGCACCACTTAATAAGACCCCAGTTCCAGCCGTCGTAGCTGTTTTGCTGCGTAGACTGAAGAGATGCTCTAAATTACTGGAGCGTTCAGTCTTTTTTACTATGTGAGAAAAACTCACTTCCCTGATTGAATTTCCAAGCACTCCTTCAGTAATCGCTCTCCCTTGAGACTTCCTCCTCGGCACAATCTCAGCTCGCCAGCATAGCCATTTCTAGCGCGGGTTAATAGCGGAAGAGTCCGTGCGGCAGCGACAGCAGCAACGGCGCGGTTGCCCATGCCGAATGACACTCAACGACGAGAGGAAAACAAGAGGTCATCCAGTGCTCTAGACACCTGGCTTGACGTTCTTATGGCATAAGAGGAGACGGATTAGGCACAAGTACTTGGACGGAACACCTTTAGGTGCTCAAGAACTCCGCTTCTGACATGAAAAGATGTTTGAGAGCTTAGAGTTATTGATTGAAGGATAGAGGGCCAAAATCAAGGCCTGATTCATCTCGAGTGGGCATGCCTAAGCACATCAGAATCTGACCAAAGTCCGGAAATTCCGACCGGAAGTATGCTTGAAAAAATCTTTTTTTGCTTCTCAAAGCGGAAAACGATAGTCTCTCGGAGTCCTTGTTACCTCCAGAGTACGTTAACGCTATTCTCCTTAGGCCACTATTCGAATTTGGCTTAACTTCGCAATTAGAAATGCGTACCCAGTGGCAATTTCGGCCAGGAACTTCACCCTGGAAGTTAGTTAAGCTCTTGAGTATAACACCCCATTGGCGCAAGGAATCTTGGAACCCAATTGAGTCCTGATTTGTTGCGCGAAATATATCCAAGCTATTACCGTTCGTATCAGGATCTCACAAGAATCCTACGATAGCCTTTGGCCCAGTGTCAGACCTCTCCGGAATAAGCATTCTCAAGGATCTGGCCTGTGCTCAGCAAGCGCACAGGGCCTAGTGGCTGCATCGGAACTGAACTGCTATAAATTAAGGCCGACCAGAGTCACCCAGCGGTCAACAGGAAGACAGGTGATGCAGGTGGCAGGTGACTGTTGTTTCTTTGACGTTTCCTTCCCTGTCAGAGGTTCCTGGGTGGTAATAAGCCCGAAGAGTGGTGGTAATAAGTCTAAAAGGCGGATAAGCACGATTTCCCTACTTCAGGGGAGGAATTCTACTAGTCAAATCCAGCAGCCGGTTAATATCAGTTACCAGCGACTGTCGATTATCAACATCAGCGCTTACCCAGTCACAATCAGTTCAGTCAAAAGGAACCACCTCGCAACTCATCCTTTCCTTTTTCATTCATATTTGTTCTAAGACTTTCTGTCTTCATTACTTATTCCCAGCTTCTTAGTGTACAGGGGGGGCCATAAAAAAAAAGACTTTTTTCTTCCTCGACTTTCGAGGCGCTATAACTACACTTTATTAAATTCTTATCGGACACTTCTACCACTATATTAAAGAGCATATTAAATACTATCATGATACTCCGCCACAGCCTTCTGGAGGAGCGCCATCGAGAGATTCTGCCACGCGACCGTCAGTGGGTGCGTGAGTTCAAATCGACGATCCCTTGATTCTCCCGCCACTGAGACCACCTATTTTAACTCCGCCCGAGCCAAGTAATTGATGGGGTTTAGTTCAGGTTACCTGCTTAGATATTCCACCTTCCTCAGGTACTCAGCCCCCTTCCTTTCCAAGTAGGCGAGAGTTTCTCCAACGCCCTTCGATTCCACGTGGTGGCACCCAATGCTGTAGCAGTACAAAGTTTCCAAGAAGGTAGGCGGCGACATGTGGGGAGGATATTCTTTTTCTTTCAGCTTGCCTCGATGTAACCCGCCAGCGCTCACACTTTAGACCGGGGCCCACGAAGAAAATATCGGTCTCTCCATTCCCAGGTACGTCCGGTCCCCACCATCAACTGGCGCCTTGGCGACTGAGGTGAAGATGATGTCCTGGACCGTAGCGACGTTGGCGGAGCTGCTTGATGTTAGGGGTCTTCCAGATCGATAGTACTGATCTCCAGGTAGCTATCCATGGGTGACTCCATACAAGAAGTTCGCAGCTGTTCGGAGGTGACATGAATTCCGAAGGTCTTCTCCAGTCAGGTTGCCGCTGGAGATGACTTCATATTTTGGTGTACATCAAGGTGATGGGCGAGCGCCAGCTCCTGCCATAGAGGAACATCTTGGGTATCTTCCGCCCTGGTACTCGTATCCCCGTTCTCTGTCTGGGCTGCGAAAACTTTGCTGATATGTGACTCGGTAGAAATGTCTTTTTTTTTTTGGCCCCCCCTGTATATTTCAACATGGAA
>MU917759.1:0-10252 GCA_036418165.1 Cooperia oncophora | reverse complement strand
TGATAGTCACATGTGCAAACTACTCAGTTGCAAAGAAAGGCTCTTATAACTGGAACTCTTTATAATTATGGAATTCCCGCATGACGCACTTCACATCCTAAGAATGAAAGTGCAACTGTAAAAAGAGCGCAGCACTATCATAAAATGAAGTTGCTGGGCTTCATTGGTCCCCTTAAATAGTATCAACATGCCGACATTCTATGGTTTCCTAATCGCGATATTTATTTGTAAAGATTATTTTTAGGAGGTGCTTTCAGTGCCAAACTAGACCGTCCTCTGGTGCTGAGAGATTTCCCAGAAGCCGAGAATAATGCTAATGTCCGGGGGAGTGATTCGACATTCCGAAACTATCTGATGTAAAGCAATGGAGGAAGCAACAGTTAAGAACAATTACCGTCGAGCCCCAGTTATCGGGTCATCAGTTCCGCAGTCAAGCTCCTCCAAGTAATCAATTTCCAAGGTTTTCCTGGTTCATCACACGTGTTTCCCACCGTGTCTGGCCCAGGACACGGTGGGAAACACGTGTGATGAATCCTGGGGTTGAGGAAACTTCCCCACGACCTCTCCCTCAGGGACTTCGTGGAGCAGCAGATACACAGCAGGCATGAAGTGAGAAAAGCTAAATACAAAATAAAAAAATGGCCAGTAGAAGTTTTACTCCCTCCCTCTTTCCGAAATCCCTCGCGTACGTCGTGCCCTGGGATAGGGTCACAAACTGTACACTCACCTCCGTAGACGGTTTTTCCATGGAATAAGTCCGCAGCTGCAGCAGCGCGTCACTTTCTGAGCCCGAAAATGCATAAGAACGGGAATAGTGGGGAGTAGTCCCGAGTGCTGTTTTCACACTCCACTCGTGCTGTTTTCAATGTGCATCATTTGCGTCGGTACAAAGATCCCGCAGCTAAACACGCACTCAGCGGCGGAGAACATCCAGAAGAGGGAGGGAGCAGGACAAGTAGCGTGTTTGGCTATGGTCAGACGCGCGACTGACCCAACGGTAGAGAGGGTGGAGTCCCGAGCTGCACTTGGGTATCACTACCCTCCGACCATGTCCCTGCACACTTGTCACCGAAAAAGTGAAACGCTACTGCAGCTGCGGATCCAATCACCTCGCACGTGGCAAAGATCAGGATCCGTGGAGGTGAATGTACACTTTGTCTTTGATGCGCCACCCATTCAACTTTTATTTGAAATCATTGTGTCTTTGAAGTAGGTCACTAGGCGACAATAATGTGTCATGTTTCCAGAGTGTTCAAGAGCAATAAGTCGAGATTATTCCGTTGCGATGGTCTTTTTATGTTGAATCATGTTTCCTGAATACATTCAAAGACTCTCGATCTGTTGACTAAACTTCGCTTGTCATGCTGTTCGCAGGCGCGCCCTTGAAGACAGTTGTATGTTTTTTCTTGTCAGCGGTTAATCGACACTTGGTGGACTTCCTGGACTGACTAAGGGAGAGAGAGGAGCGATAAAAGACTCTTGTGCAAAACCGAGATTTTCTCGTAATGGAGATGAGAAATTGTGCTAAGGGGGAAACCTTCCAGAGGAGTGCAACCCGACTATTTGAGTAAACTCACTTTGGCACTACTGTCATTGCATTCTTACCACAGCAATTTCCACAAAAGCCGCTCCATCTAACAGGTTTAGTGTTTACTGCAATTTTTTTCACTGAGGACTCGTCTGCGGGCTAGAGGCACGAACTGAGGGTTTTTTTATGGCAGGGATAAGATTGCGTGGACGAGACAGTTTCTTCTAGGTCAATGGATAGAATGTTGCTGTCACTGAGAAGGTCGTCACCCCTTGTTGATGGAAATTATTTACAAAACTTGAAAACATTATTGTTGGGAAAACCATAATATCATTACTATGCCCTGTTCTTGGTCGTTTAGACCGACTGACTGTGCCAGCATTCTTCTCTTCAACATTCCTTAACCCCGAGACGGAATAGGCGTGGCATTCGGACATCTCATGGGATGGGTTAATCGTGGGATATTTCAATTTGAGACAACTGTGACCTTGTGTTGGACAAAGACATGACCTACAGTTGTGTCAAAATGAAGATATCTCACCAAAAGCACAGCCACCGCCACATTTAGTTGAAGTACGCCTACCATATCTCAGGGATTTCGAGTATATTTCTCCGCTTCTCTTCCAACTGGATCCTGGCAGCTGCATACCCCACGCACTGCCCTCAGATATGTATATCGTGCCCTTAAATGAACACAACTGCAGATGGAGTTTGAGTGCACGGCTCACTCCTGCAAATCTAATTTTCTACGATGGCCCCAATAATTTTACACGTTTAGTATGAATATATGTTCATCTCATACTTCGCGTCCTTAAAGGCAGTTGGCACGATAAATCCCTCAAGACGAGTAGGATTAATACGCCTGGCAGGACGGAATTCCGCGACCCTGAGCAGGCGCTGCATAGCGCCTTTCCCAAGGAAGGTGCCCTTATAAGGGCCCTATGAAGCTACAACATTCCGACCCGAACGCCCGCCCGCCCACAAATGGACGACCGTTCCTGACGCTCGTATTCATTCATTTGCTAAGCAAATTATGAAGCGAAGGGATTGGTATGAAGCGGCCGTGATGCTGCATGCATATATGGGTACACATATGCAGCCGTATTTCGTAGCGGTGATTGGCAAGATGCCTACGGGAAACTCGTCCGAAATCGATTTTCAAGTCACTGAGAACGGAGGCTTTTTCTTCGCAGGATTTTGACCGTTTCCGTTCTTTCGCCATTTCCCCACTATATAGCGCCCTACTAGCATTTTAGGCCGAGCACCAAATCATCGTGCCAACTGCCTTTAAGGTTACTCTCACGAAGAAATCCTCATGCAATACAGTTCGTTGTTGGCAGGGTTACAATGGTTTTGAATTCAAAATGGTGCTCTATTGAGGACCATGATATAGACGATATAAAACCACTTTCGATTGCATCACATCAAGTTCCAATGACGCAAAGGCAGTTGTTCTGGCGTCTTATGATGTTCTAGTCTGATTGGCAAGCAGATGATGTCATTGACAATCTCCCCGTAAAAGTGTTTGAAAACAGCCTCAATCCTCGAATGCACTATCCGAGCGATTCCGGGAGAGGCTTGTGAATTGAGGACGCATGAGTTTTGATGAAAGCGATTATCACAGGACAAGATGTTCTCCGAGAAGGAACCTGTTCTGCTAGAAAAACATTGCCTATGGCCACTAACGAGAGGGTTCACGGAAGATAGAGCACTTTTCTTTGATCGATACCCCCTTCGAAAGGTGACCGGAGGGCAAATCATCGTTCGGAACTTGAGGGGTTGTCTTTGGTCTTTTGAAAAAAAAATTTTCTCAAGTCTTTTCTGCTTCATTTTCCTATTCCACGGACGCTATAAGGGAGGGGGTCCTAGTTGCTAGTTGTTCGTTAAGGGTGAGGGGTCCCTCCATCCTTTGCAAGAAATTTTGCGGTGTGGGGAAAATTTTTCCTGGTTGTCGACTTTTCACGGTTTTTCGCGTTTCACATGTGCATAACTCCCTCCCTGCTCGACAGCTTAATCGTATCAGAGGGGGTAACCAGGAGTGGGGTGTATCAGGCCACCCACGAACGCGGAGGTCTTACGGACTCGACCAAAATCCCCCAACTTTAATGTTCCTCTGGTCAACTCTAAGGAAAGATTTACTTATTTTATTTATTTATCTATTTATTTATTACGGATACACAGGTACATGAGATGCCGTAGCATAAATTACACTAACTAAATAAAACAACAAAACTCAAGCATAACTTGTAAATGAAAATGAAACATGTAAAAAGAAGTTAAGAAAGGAATACAAAAGAGTCAGGTCTAAATAAAGCCTAGCACTTCATCGATCAGCGGCGGCAGGTGTGGAGGATCTTGCCCCTCTTGATAATAGGAGAGGCGGATAAAGCCTTTGAGCGGTAGCACTATCATACATAGCGGAATTTAAATGAACTAGGTGCTTTTAAGCATTTGACATTCCTAAGCCTAGATGAAATCCGTAGCGGCCCACCAGAGGAAAGAAATAAGATTTAACGAAAATCCTGGCTTTAGAAATGAAGAGCTTGAATATACCTCCACCAGTATTAGACCGAAGAAGGGAAGAATGTGTCCATATTTGCGGCAACGTCCACCACAGCGACCACCAGCGTTCCGAGCGTCCGGCAGCGTCAGCGACTAGGGAGGTGTAGGTATCGATCAGCGTCTGAGTCATTGCCAAAAAAAAGGGGGGGGGGTCCACCAGCGACCGGAAGTGGGGAGTATGGGCATTTTAGGAGGGGGGCGAGAGGTAAAGCGGATAAGCGTTCCGCGTGAAATGCGGCGTCCGCGACCGTACCGTACAACTGCATTACACCTTACACTAATTTGCATAAGTCTGTGCTGTAGCAACACCCCGCAATTTCCCGACGCCTAATCCAGCTGTTTACTTCCCTCCTACTTCCCCATACCCTCTACTCCCGGTAGCTGGTGAACGCTGGCAGACACTGGCAGACGTCAGATCGTTTACCTATACTTCCCTAGCGCTGACGACGCTGCCAGACAGAACGCTAGTTGTCGCTGGTGGACGCTGCCGCAAAATATAAACGCAGCTTAAGGTCAAAGTAAGTATAGGGAACCAAGGAGCTGCTCTCATTTGCCATTTTCAACTTACTATGCAGTACATTAGCAGAAAATACGTACATTTGCAGCATTCGTGAAGACACCGCTGAAAGAGGCTAGAACGAAGACGCAAGCAGGCACCAGTCCGATCGCCGCCAGCTAAGATTGCGTCGCCTCGAGCTCAACTACGTGAGCTCAGCATGATCTCTACGCACTCTCACTTCCATCAGCCAAAGAAGGCTGATCGATCAGCTGGTCGATGCGAAGGAATCTTCTCAAAAAGCATCGCATTCTGAACCTCTTCTTGAAGCGCACCACTCTTGCACCACTACAAATTCCTCACCCAAGCTCCTAGTAGTACTGTACTGTTGCACCAAAATTTCCTGAGACCATCCCGCACAGCACATTTTCACATTTTCAAATCGCCCTGTACTATGACAGTCGATTTCAGCAATCAAATCGGCGATTCTGATACAAAAATGGTATCGACGATGTCAAGGCTCGGTTAGAAGCACGACGTCGAGCCACGTGGAGCATCTTCACCACTCTAGAATATGCCGGTGAACAAGATCAGTTGAAGGTAAGTGTTGTGCGTTCACAGAACGTTGAAATATCCTTCCTGTAGCTGTACGACTTTTTCAGTGATGTAATCAGCGCCATGGTGAACAGCGAAGGCGAAGACGATGGCAATTCGCCGTTTGCCTCCGGTGAGTTTGATTTTGAGGTGATTTCAAGATGAGTAAACTAAGTGAGTGTTTTCCAGCGATCAGCTCCTACGCGAATGATGGTGAGTGAGTGATGAAATGAGTTTATTGAGTACACGTGATTAACTGACTGCATTGGTAAAGACTACGATAGTGACGATGCGTTTCGGAGACTGATGGAAAAGGCGAATCCGGCGAACATGACCGTCGAGAAGCACTACAAAGGACCTGTGCTCACATTGCCGCTCGACAAACAGCAAATAGCGGCCATGATCGAAGCCTTCAAAGTGAACAAGGTGGGTTTCAACTCAGAAATGTCGTCCTCTTCCAGAGGCTGTCCAATGATTAGCACTTCGTGGCCATAAATCGTGCAGCACTTTGAACACAGGGGTAGGCCTGCGTTCATACTCTGCGGCAGCGTCCACCAGCGACAGCGTCCACCAGCGTTCCGAGTGTCCGGCAGCGTTAGCGACCAGTAAAGTGTTGATATTGATCTAGCGTCTGCCAGAGTCCACCAGCGCCTACCAGCTCCTCGAGGCCTAGGGAAGTATGGGTATCAATTTAGCGTCTACCAGCGTCTACCAGCGTTGCGAGCGTCCGGAAGCGCCAGCGACTAAAAAGGTATAGATATCGATCTGGCGTCTGCTAACGTCTAGCAGCGTCCGCCAGCATCCACCAGCGACCAAAGGCGTCTCGAAGGCTGAGGAAATAAAGGTATCAGATCGATCAGATCGTTAGTGCCTACCAGCTACCGGGAGTGGAAAGTATGGCGCGACAGGAAGGTAGCATACCGGTAGAGGAGGGTGCGATGGGAGGGTAGCAGACAGCTGGTGAAGTATGGAGAAATAGGTGGGTAGCAGACTACCGGTAGAGATATGGTACGATAGAAGGGAGACAGACAGCTCATAGAGTATGGGTAGATAGGTGGGTAGCAGACTACTGGTAGAGAGTGTGGCGCCATAGGAGGGTTGATACCTGGTACACTGGTATCGCACCATAATCTCTACCAGCAGTCTGCTGCTGTCGCTGGTGGACGCTGTTAGACGCTGGCAGACGCTAGATCGATACCTATACTTCCCTAGCCCTCGAGACGCTGACGGACGCTGGTAGACGCTGGTGGACGTGGCAGAAGCTAGTTTGATATCTGTACCTTCCTAGTCGCTGATGCTGCCGAACGCTTGAACGCTGGTGGACGCTATTGGTCGCTGGTAGACGCTGCCGCAAAGTATGAACGCACCCTAAGCAAAACAGAGCACCGGAGAGGTGCCATTCCATTATAGGCATACACCTTGGCGCAATCGTTGACCGGTTTATATCCGTTTTGCCGGCAGGTCAAAAGAAAATAATCTCAATGCTGAGGGTTTGACTTCCAGATTATGCATGTGCGGTACGTGCTGCTGATTCTCTTCGAGGCCCGACGGCTTCTGAAACAGCAGCCTACGGTCGTTCGCCTTTCTACCTCAATTTCTAATCAGGTAACGTCTGGATATTAGCCCCCGTTCCAACTACTCAACTAGTTTAATATTTAGATTACGGTATGCGGTGATTTACACGGGAAATTCGATGATCTTTGTATTATTCTTTATAAGGTAAGTAGCCCATCAAACATGCAAGGAAACTCTGAATGTCGTCTATTTCAGAACGGCTATCCATCGCTTGATAATCCATACATCTTCAACGGTGACTTTGTTGATCGTGGAGGCCAATCAATCGAGGTTCACACATCCTTCCTCTTCCATTGCTTACAATCTTTGCAGTTTCTGCACCGATTACTGTAGGTGTGAGCATGGCAGATGTGCACAATTTGTAGTAATGCACATCCTTAGACGCTCAGTGTTCGTTTCACGTTCCGCGGCCACCTAGGTGGATTCACTTCCTCGTATACGGTAACTCAGTCAGCAGGGCAAGGGCACTATTTTCACAGTAGGGTGACCCGAGATTATGAGTTCAGGAAGTCAGGTGAGTACAGTACCCTCGAAAATTGCCAGTGCACATCATTGCTGGGGATTCCTCCACGGGGGGGGGTCGTATTTGGTCGCTGGGGAAGGGGAGGGGTCGTATTTGGTTGAAAAAATTTTTGTAGCAGCTGATTTTTCTTGTTTCACGGTAGCTGTAAGTGAGGGAGGGTGGGGGGTTGCATTTGCTCGTTGTTGGGAGAAGGGGAAGGATCGTACTTACTTCTGAGAGAAATTTGCGGCGTTGGGAAAAACTTTTCCCGGTTGTTGACTTTTCGCGGTTTTTCCTGTCCCCTCCCCCTGTTGACAGCGAAATTCCGGAGAAAAATTGGGAAAACTTTTCGGGAAATTCCTGAAGAACTGGTAAGAAAGTTGGGAAAATCTATGAAAGTGGTAGGTAGGATGGTGAAGGCTCGATCCTATCTTGAGTAAAGTAGGAGAGTCGTATCAAGCCACGCTTCAGGGGGGGAGGTTGGGATTGCTGCGCGGGGAGCGACCTGCCTGGCTCCAGCAGGCGCTCCCACGCGCAAGCATACCGTGTCCCACGCAACCCTCGATGTAGTTCCTCGCACCCCGTTGTGTGTGTTTAATTCACGGGACGACACCTTTAATTTCAAGCTATTTTCAGGGGTACTGTATACACCCTGACGTCCTGAACCTATAAAATTGTTAGAGTGACAAGAGGGTTAATGCCACCACTTGAAGAAGTGATTCCACCACCCAGGAGAGGTCCTACGTAACGTCGGTCGTTCACTATGAAAATACTCACAACTCTCCTTTGCCTTCTCGTCGAGACTGTGTCCCACTTCTTTCGCAGATGATTCGGCGTATTTCGTGAAGAAACGATTTCGCCACTGATAACTTCGTAGAGTATCCAAAGGACTCTCAGGCAAAACCGGGATTAACATCACTTGAATCTAAAATTTGATTGAATTTCACGATCTCCTTTGTGATTTCCAATTATTTAGGCGGCCGCTTTGATATAAAGAACTCTTATTTGAAGTGTTGTGGCGTACTCTAACGCCTGTTTCGTATGGATCCGACATGGCCAAATTGACGTTGACGAAGGCAAATCATTGAGGATACAGTATCATGAATCTTTCCGCCTTACGGGTAGTCATCCAGGAGACTATGACTAATACAAGGCTAGGAAAATAAGAATGAGTAATGGAAAGTGGACAAATTGTCAAGTAAAAGGCTGCAAGCACGCAAATGACTAGATAAACCAGGGGAACCCATGCAACTTGAGATATTTTTGTGTGCACACCTTGAGTGTAATAAATAAATAAACTTCTTTCGCTCTTCTGCTCAAGCTCTTATGTATGAAATGTGACATAAATGTGGTATAATTAGTTTATGGTTGTTTTAATGATTTTAAAACATTATTGTATGAAACTGTGATATAAATTTCAAATATTGATTTATTTATTTGTTTATTTATTTTGAATCAAATTTTCTTTATTGATTTCAAGGAAGAGTCTAGTTTCCGTTTCGCACGTGCCCTTAGACCATCGAAATAGGTCACAATATTTTCTCTTCTCTCATAACTCTACCATTGAGAATTTGTTCTATCAGGACCATTCGACCACCATCACGAAGACGCTTGAAGACTTGTTCTCGTGGTTACCGATCGCCACCATTATCGACAAACACATTTTTGTTGTCCATGGTGGGATCTCGGATAAGACAGACTTAACACACCTCGACAAAATCCACAGGAATAAGGTAAGGGAAAATCAGTCTTCTTTTACCGAACGATACATTACAAAAATTGAGCTGGCGCTGAACCAGGGAAACCTGTGGTTGCAAAAAAAGAGAGAGCGGGGCACGCTATCGCTGTGGAAATCCCAACGGGGGTATTTGGCCACGAAGTAGGGGGCAACGTAGGGGGGGGGTGCCGAGACACGGGAGGAAGGAGGTCGTGTTGACCAGATATTTTACACAAGGCAACGAAGTGCCGTGGTTGGGGCGCCAGCGGCAGCACTGCCCTGTCATGTCTGCTTGTGTGCGCCCTCCCACCGCCGTGTCCCGAGTCCGTGTTCTTCGCCCATTCCGTGTGCAGAAACGATTGTGCGAATATCACGTATGGGAAGTGGCACAAGCCTCCATTCTTGAGCTATGAAAAGACATGGGTGATATACAAAACGAGACGGCATAGCAGGGTCACCGCGTCCCCCCCCCTTGACTACCTGACACAAATTTTTTTTATGAAGTAGCCTAGACCTCTGCTTGCAGCCAGAAATGCTATGACTAATTTGCCAGATATATCAGTAGACTGGGGTAACTTGTTCACCGAATGAAAAGAAAAATCTTGAAACGTGTTCATGAACGATTTTTACTTTTGGCGGGAGTCTACTATATACCAAGTCATTGTTACTGTATAACTTGTATGCATAACATAGGTATACTCAGCAACAAAGGTGGATCTTCTACAAACAACTCGCAGCTGAAGCCGCTAGACTCCTAGCCTGTATTATATGTTTAACCCGTGTTCAGCTTTTTGTCTCTTTTTCAGTACCAGTCGGTACTCCGTCCTCCTATCCGGAAAGGTTCTGAGAAGAATTCGGTGAATGTAGATGAGTGGAAGCACATGCTGGACGTTCTGTGGAGCGATCCAAAGCAGAACAAAGGTGAGAAAAGAAGTTCATAGTCCGTCATGAATGCGTAATGATTATGCTATACTCAGGATGCTGGCCAAACGTATTCCGAGGTGGTGGATCGTACTTTGGAGCCGACATCACAGCGTCTTTTTTGGAAAAGTTTGTTACCTCTATCCAACGATTCACTGTAGTAGCGAAGTTCTACCATCTCTTTCAGACACGGATTCAGTCTACTCGTTCGATCACACGAGTGCAAATTCGAGGGCTACGAGTATACGCACAATAAAATGTAAGAGAAAATAAACTGTATTAATACTTATACGGCTTGTCTTTGCTTACGTGCGAACTCCAGCGTAAAACCTTTCGTTTCTGTCTTAGCCCAAAAGT
>MU917758.1:12018-23132 GCA_036418165.1 Cooperia oncophora | reverse complement strand
AGAAGGGGAGGGGGGGTCGTACTCACACCGCCATTTCGCACATCCCCATGCTGTACCCTGTTCCCAGCATCCTTCCCTGAGAAGAAAACAATGCAGTGGATGACAACTGCGAAGCTTCTAGCTCCTCCACTTTTTCAGCAAACTCAGAACATTTCTATTTATTTTGACTTTCTCCGATTTCATGCGCATTACCACAAAACGAACGATAATGTGGCTATTGTACAACGGAGAGTGATGCTTCCACTGCCATTTTATAGTAATTTCTTGTGTACGGGGGCAGCTGTGGTTATTCTAAACTCCAACGAATACTCGTCCTACGCTCTGATTCTACCACAGCTGCCGGCTGCAACAATGGCACCTCTTTCGGAGTCTTCGTATTTCCTCGAAAGCTGGACCACCATCTTTCCATATTCTGTGGGTGACTCTTCTGTATAGTACACCGCCAACTCCTCACTTGGAAAAGAGCAAAAGTAGTAAGCTAAGCTCGAATTGACAACTTTTTTTTGCTGTCATGAAATAGTTTAGGTTGATGATGTGCAGCTTGGTATCAACAAAGAATTGTGACCGCTCACTTTACTGAAACAACTTTTCACTTTTTAAGTGTAGGGCTGACAGGACCTATGTAGGTATACTAGTATTCTGCAAAATCCATTCAACCTCTCACAAAATCGCGCTTCAAAAAAATCAAGTAAGTGAAGAGCACAACCGTAATAGGCGTACGAGCTGCTCTATTTCTGTTTGTTGGCGCACCTTCGATTTTTGAGCTTCTTCCTTTTTCCTGAGCTGATCCCGCTTGCGCGTTTGAAGAAAGAACCCGCGATTTTTCGCCATCTCAGATGGTGGATATAGGGGGTTCACATAAGCGGACGGTATTTGAGTAACTGCGACTGGTGAACAAAAAAGCAACAAAAAACTTGCGCACCTGCCCTAAGAGAGAAACGCGCCGGATTTTCGATCAGTTGGTACCTGCCCAATAAACTCCATCTCCAAAACTACCGGCTGATACACCGATAAGATTTCTGCGATTGTACGATTGACGATTATCATGCTTTTTCGTCCTGCAATCTCATTTTCACTGGAAGTCGGTCATTAGGGGCGGAGTCTGGAGGCGGAGTCACTGGAAAAAAGGAGGAGCCACTGAAACCTATATTGCGCTACAGCGCCCCTCCCATAGAATTT
Organism: Cooperia oncophora; assembly: GCA_036418165.1. Lineage (NCBI taxonomy): Eukaryota > Metazoa > Nematoda > Chromadorea > Rhabditida > Trichostrongylidae > Cooperia > Cooperia oncophora. Next base: position 21,953 of record MU917758.1, on the reverse strand, counting down.
TTTGCCGCGAAACCGGTACAAGGTTGTTCGTCGCGGAAACCACTCTAACCTCCTGACGCCATATTTTCAACTTCGATACCTGATCGCGGACCGTACCTTTAAGTATTTATTCATAACTGTGTTCATTACCAGCGAATCTGACAACCTAACGGCCTGGCGCTGGGTTTGAGACCACTTCCGAATTTTGCAGAGTACGTTTTGCCTCCGACCCACCCACGGAAACAGTTATGTGGTAGGAAGCTGGGAAAAGTTGGCAAGATGACAAGATAGTAGGTAGGATGGGGAAGGGGTCGTATTTTCCGTGATGTCTCCCCAGCGGCAGGACGTGCAGTGGTGAAAACACACGCCCGCACTCCTAATCTCTCCATATCTGCCATTCTTGCTTCCATGCTGGCCTCAGAAAATGGCGGTTGAGTCTCGAAACATGACTCTGAAGCGCCCACTCTATACTCACCATCAGACCTGCCTTCTCGAATTTTTTGTCTATCCGTTCTATCTACGTGGTACGCTCACCACGAGCAGTCCGGGGATGAAATTCTGGAACGGCTCCAGCTCAGGTCAACCAAGCCTTCTACCCTTTGGAGACGGCAAAGAGGCAATCGTCTGGGAAGATAAGAGCACTAATTGTACATCGTTAGCCCCGCAATTCATTATATGGGCCATATCACATACAATAGGCCAGCACGATTCCGAATGGAAGTAGTAGAACGCGTGCCGTATACCGAAAAGTAATTGATCAACGGCGAAGATTTTTATTTCATTTTATCTACATAATTTTTTTCAATTGTTATCTACCTTTATCCATATGCATCATGCTCTACATCTATAGTGTTTACAACAAGCCCGTTGGCAATCTAACAGCTCGTATTTCAACTAGCTAAAGTGACAATTATCGATTTTCAAACCAGTTCACCATTATAACCGTGAAATCTGTACTGCTGCGTTCAAGCGAATCGCTACCGCATTGCATATCGTCAGTTGTCATCTACGAAAATTCTCCTTGAAACCCGTAGATCGACGCTAACGAATCTCTTCCATAATCTATTACGTAGTGAGTTATTGCCAACAATCTCTCCATTCATGTGGTAACTTCATGAAATGAGATCCCCGAAATCCTCACATCTTTTCAGGAACCCATGACACTTAGTTAATTCTAACAGATCGTAATAATATTTCCTCATATTCCTATTTTCGCTTTCTCATATTCGTGGTCATATTTCTTTGATCACATATTTGTACAGTAATCCTGACTATTAAAGTTGACTTGTATAGATGCTTCAGCTATGAAGACCACTGGGCACTATTTGCGCTGTAGCTTTCGGCACGTCACCGCAGTGTGCTTCCAGCCACGCCTCGCCCCAAATAGGTTTTTAGAAGCGTGCTAGCGACAACTCTTTGAATTTCGAGCTATGTTGAGCAATTTGACAACCAAACGAAATCGGAACATGGGATGGAATAGACATCCGAATAGCAACCTACCTCATAATACATATATGTGCATAGCAACAAAACATCGACGAAGTTTCGCTAGCTTCCCGAAATGTGGAAGTGCCGTGTCCGGCTTGTATTCGTTTTCTATACAATCATGCACCAGTGTGCCATTTGGCGTAGCTTTTACCCCCTTTACTATTGAACTACCTACCTCGTCTAAGTACACAGAAGTGAGGGCTACATTTGACGTACCCGCAGAGGAACTCCATTTTCATATTTTTTTTGCTTCGATTTTTCCGCTTCGCGATAGCTGAGACACCACTCACACTTTGCGGTGAGCTGAGGAACCGATACCCGAGTCGATTAGGGAGCGGGGACCGTAAAAGTGCTTCCGCGCAAAGGGAAAAATTACATACCTCTCTTGATTGGCGTCGTCGCAAAGCTCCCACTACAATCACTACTATTCCCTACCGATAGATTGTGGTGATTGCTCGGAGAGGACCTGTTAGAGCTTCCTCGATGGATGTAATATTTCGGCATTGTTGTGAAGGTGGACGTGCCGAGGCGTGCAACGAGAAGGTCTGATTTGATTGCAATGGTAGCGCGTCATCGCGAAGTCTGAACGTTGCCTGATTCCTCGGCGGTACACCACATAATATTCGTATCATCGCGCTGAGGACATGCGACTACATGCATACCTCGCGTTTCGCAACGGTTGCGCATTCGGGGAGACATTGTCATTTTGTATTCATGTCTTTGTCCACTTTGAAACGAGTTTGCAGTTGTCGCACATCGAAATATCCCACGAAGAGCACATCCTACTCGACGGAGTACGCCCTCCCCATCTCCGGAATCTGGTGTGTACGCGATTTTAATGTGGAAAAGTCCACGTGGTTTCCGAAAATAATTTCATAGCATTGGCCAAAACAGGATGTTGGAACTTCGCGCGCAAAAGCCGCAGGACATTGAAAGTAAGGCTGTGAATTCAGTTTCAAAAGGGAAGAAGTTATTCATTGATACTGAAAACTACCACAGCTGGAGCTCACTATATTGACTCGTCCAATTCAAAATAAAACCTCAGAAAGAACCTCTAGTCAGGATATATCGTATTTGAATCGTGAGATTGGAGTAATGCTTCTGTTATGTAGCTGCGCAACCACTCGGAAATCCCAAAGTGTCCGGGAGCCTTCCTTACACGGGATCGCCAAAGATTGATCCGGGAGTATGACAACACTCGAATCGTACTGAACCTTGTCTCAGAACTTTCTCTAGCTAGTCTCATTGTGTTTCGCAGACTGGTTCCAACCTCTCATTTCACCGCAGTAGAATGCGGGAAACAGTACACATTTCAAGGTGTTTTCAGGCATAAAACTATGTCCACTGACCGGCGGCAAAAGCGATCGCCATGCAACTCGCTTACACACTCGTTCCTGGACGGATTTCTCCGTGAACACGATGAAGGTATGTAAAACAGTTGCTTGATTATCACAAGAATGCTGAGCCGTAATCGTCAGATATCGGGAATGAACCGAAGGCTGACCGGCTCACCATGTTAAACGTGTGAGTGCTGTAAGGCTACGGCATAAAAGCCGTTAAGCTGAGAGGGTAAAAGCGGCCCTGGTGGCGTAACGGATAGCGCACTCGCCCGGAAAGCGTGAGGTGCGGGTTCGACTCCCGCCTGGGGCACGATTTGCCCACAACTCAGCATTCTTGTGATAACTTTCGGAACGCGTACTGCGGCGTAAAACAGCAGTTATCATATAAAAAATCGCTTGAATTGTGTTCTGCGTGCTACACTCGTAGCTATGCACGCTTCGGTTGTTGAGCTCCTTCTGTACTGAATTTAGTCATGATAGCTAGCTGTTCAATATTGCAGTTCGCACTCCAAATGTTACGAGTGATGAATGCTGAGATATGGGCAAAAGTCTCAACTTTGACCTGAGCTTAAACCTGCACGAAAAGTCTGGGGAGCATAAAGCGGGTTTCATCCTCACGCGGTATTGAGACTTTTGTCCACAGCACAGTAATCCTATGATTAGTTTCGAAGCAAGAATCACGACTTAGGCAGTTTAGCGAAATAAATGTGAAAAGTGAATATACTGCTATGTTGAAGCCTTTCCCATGTTGATGGTGGCCCGTACAACAATGAAGGTCAACTCACGGCTCGGGTGCCCTGTGAGAAAACTGAGGAAGGTGAAGGGACATCATCAAGAAGTACCTCACTAAAGCGAATGCCACGGCAGAAGATGCATGGATCGTAATTGGTGGCGACGCCTAGCACGAACTGCGGATCCTCGACGGTGCGGGAATAAAGCTAGGGAAAAAAGGAGGCTAGTGAAAGAAGGAGAAGATGCGGAAAACCAACTGGTGAATTAGAACTTCTCTTTAGAGCCTCATTGTTCTATTGGGTTGGCCCATAAGTAATGGCGTTTTTTCTCACTCGAAATATCGCGCTAAATATGAAAAGTTTTGCCACTGAGTTCTATATCGTTTTGCAGAGAATTCTTGCCCTATACAATAGTCGTTTTAGTTTTTTGAAGTTTTTCTTCCCACTTACAGGGGGGCAAAAAAAGTCACTTTTCTTCATTGACTTTCGAGGCGCTATAAGTTACACTTTATTAAATTCTGATCGGACATTTTTACCACCATATTAAAGAGCATATTAAATACTATCATGACACTCCGCCACAGCCTTCTGGACGAGCGCCATCGAGAGATTCTGGCACGCGACCGCGATGTGGTGCCTGAGATCAGCGAGATAGTCGATTTCTCCCACCGTAGACCACCCTATTGAACTCCGCCCGAACCGGGTAATTGAGGGGATTCAGGTCAGATGACCTACTTGCGATCTTTCACCTTTCTTTTTAGGTATTCAGCCACTTCCATTCCAAGTAGGCGAGAGTTTCTCCAATGCCCTTCGATTCCATGTGGTGGCACCCAATGCTGTAGCAGTACAAAGTTTCCAAGAAGGTACGGGCGACGACATGTGAGGAGGATATTCTTCACGAGTTGCTCTGTAACCGCCAGCGCTCACTTTCAGTCCGGGGGTTACACGAAGAAAATATTAGGTCTTTCCTTGCCAGCGTCGTCCGGTCCATGCCATCACCCGCCTTTGGCCGACTGGTGTGACGATTTGGATGTCCTAACCGTTGCGACGGTTGTTCGGATGTGCTCAGATTGTTTGAGGTCTTTCCAGATCGAGAGACTGGTCTCCAGGTAGCTATCATGGGTGACTCCACACTAGAAGTTTCGCAGCTGTTTGGAGGTGACATGAATTTCCAAAGGTCTTCTCAGTCAGGCTGCGACTGGAGATGACTTCATATTTTGGTGTACATGAAGGTGATGGGCGAGAGCTAGCTCCTGCTTATCGAGGAATATCTTGGGTATCTTCCGCCCTGGTATCCACGTCCTCTTTCTGGGCAGCGAAAACTTTGCTGATATTGCTCGTCAAGTGATCCCCCCCCCCTGTATATGTAAGTGCTCAAACTTACAACCTATTGAGTTCAACTGGAAGTTCACTGTATTACCTTATTTACGGAGATTCATACCAAAGATTGAGGAATTGTTAGAGGTCATGGAATATGTTTAATTATCCTTATCTTTCACCACCCTTGTTTGATGTTAGACGTTCAAAGGTTAACGTTCTGCAGACAGTTGGTATAAGGGGGCAATGCGACTACAAATTGCCGAATTCCATCTCGAAACTAATTAACGCGTCATAGAGCCACTATTGGCATAAGTGTGTCCATTTTTGAGCTTCTTTCTGTTTGATTGGAGAGCGAGGATAAACTGTCAAAAAAGCTGTTTGTCAAAAACTCATTTTTGGGTCGACTTCGATTTTTTTCATTACAATGCGAAATTCAAAAGATGCGTACAAAAATAGAAGCAAGTAGGAAAAAACCACACTGTTTTACAGAGCCAGAAAACTATCTATCAAAGTAATGGTCGAGATATCTAGGAAAAATTATCATTTTCCATTAATTGAAAATTTGCAGGTTGAGAAAAATACGCCCATTGCCAAGCCCGATACATGAACCCCTGCAGTGGCCGTCATTCATAAGGCAGCGCACATCATCTTATGCAATGCATGAGAGTTGGCCGCTGCCGGGGAGGGATACTGTCTACTCCCTCTGCTCTTAACGATGGCAAATTGTTAGAACAGTGAGGTAAGATACAGTCGTCATCCTTGCACTTGATAGGGGTCGCCGTAAGAGGTGTCGGCGAGAAGGAGCGTGCACACTGTTTGAAGCCTTCTCAGCCTTTTCGTTGAAACGCGTATGCGACAAAAAGTGATAGAAAACGAGTAACACGAAGGATATAATACAGTAATGTCACTTCCTGGTTCAACGATTGGTGCAGTACGGGTGCGGGCGACCGCGCCGCACGCAGCCGCACTGACATTATTCAAGTCGCAGGATGACGACTTGATAGCAAGCAGAGCCAGCGTTAAGTTGGAAAAATGTGTGAATCCCTCTTTTTTTTGGATTTAGTGACGCCGCCTTTCACCAATTCTCAATACTTACAATACCTGATGAATAGAACATTTGCACCGTATAGGGCGTTGTGAAGGGCGTGAAGTTGGAATGTGTGCGTGCTGGGCGCAGCATACTTTGCTGAATACGCTATCTCCGAATTATTGCTCTGTACGATCCCCCCCTCCTTCACGAAAGATCTTAACCGAAAACTTGACTTCTAGCGAGGGGAGGGGAATGTGGGTACGCATCGCCGATCAACTGTCAAAGGTAGTGGTTGGTTCTTGGAGCACAAAGTGAATGTTCCCGACACCGCGTTTTCAAGCTTGATCGAGTCGCAAAAAATAGATAGCAGAACGGCTTGTGAAGTTTGTGAACAAGATGTTATGCCTCTCACTGCAGTCCGGCATTAGTGGGAGCGATTTCCAGGAGACGCTTCGACCTCGGGGATATGCATCACAACGAGTGCGCCCCATTGAGCTCGAAGAGGAGTGATTGAATGCGAGTCCCATTCCCCAAGTTCTTTCATATTTCCCTTCGAGTGAAGATGACGCTAAATAATACTATGGGAGCACTTCATAACCTCCGGACGTTCCACGTCGTTTGAGTTGAATCATCGTAAATAGCGCCAAATAACACCACTCAGCTGATCCTCATCGGACTCAATGAGGCGTTTGGTGCGGTGCATATCCACAAGGTCGAGGGTATCGCGAGCCCCTCCAGAATCACCATTTCTTGCCATTTTAGCGCAGCATTGACCTTTCCAGTCACACGACTCCCCAACTTCCGCAACAGCTACCGCACTACATCCAACCTCAACGTCCAACATCTCCAACCTTCTCATTCCCCTCATATCCTTTTCCCAAAAAAAAACTCGTGAGCGGGGTTCTCCAGTGCGATCCCTTCTTCGCTGTGTATACCATACTATTCACAGGGGGTATAAAGCGCATTCATGATCATGGTACAACAAGCGCGAAGAGTTTGTAAACACAGCAAGAATTTTTTTTGGCGTTTCTCCGCATTCTCCACTCGAGGGACACAACGAACTTCATACCTTCGCGAAGAGCTTTCTTGAAGAACTCTGACCGTCGCATAAGTGATCGTCCAGGTACTTCCCCATGCAGTTGACCACGGCATTCTTCTAAAATGCTACGCCTGTATGATTCATGTGCGTTTCGGGCACGTTATATTTCCCTTGAGCATCCACAATCACACCAAGCTTCCCCAAGAATGTCTTTTAGTGCTTCTTCTCCGCCACCAGTCTCGGTCATACGTTTTGGACAGCCTTTACTCCAGTGTCTCCTTATTCCCAAATTACAAACTTTCCATAGGTCGTAGTATATTCGCCACGCCTAAGAGCCACACTGAAGAACCGACTTACTCTTTTCTCTCTCTTTGATAAAGCCTCATTTGTTTATTGTTGGGATGCGAATCCTTTTTCACGTAATTAGTGCGCAACAAAAAGCTGCAAGAGATCTTATATGGATCTAGAATATAGTAATAGGATCGCTGGACAGCATCTCAAATAAGCTAAAGTTTTTTTTGACATCGCTCGTGCGAATTAATTCATTTTACCTCAACTAAGAAGTTAACAAAGTCCCACATTCACACTGAACTTAGAACACTCCAGAGCAAAGCAGTAAGCACAGCCGGATTGCCACGTTCGGAAGGATCAGAGACACATTCAACAAGCACTAAAAGTGTGACGCAAATTTTATTGTCAAAAGTTTTTCCCTTTTCAATGAGTGCTATCCTGATTGGCACGCCACGGCCAAAGTCTAGAACCACGCTCAATGATCGCATTCAACAATCCATTTAACCTCCTTTTAGATGAAATGGCGTCTGATCCGTGCTTTATTATCCACGTTCTTTTGTTCCAGTTCAGACCTTTGCTCTTTATTCACTATCCTCCCTTTCCCATCCCTTCTCCCTCGTTTTCAACTTGTGTATTAGGGCAATAAAGAAAATCATTGCAGTTCTGGCGACCCCAAATGACTGTGAGATAGGGCTGTGACTTGCGGTTTCAACTAAGGACGTCGGTGGGATGCGCTTAGATGTTCTCATTTGCGGGACAATTGTGAGTCCGTCTAATTGTCCATGCCAGAAAACACACCCGGTTCAGGTGTCTCAAGCTGAAACATCCCACTAAACAAAAGCGTGACAGCTCGTCTCAAGCCATGACAACACTCCCCATAACCTCGATCCTATGCCATGTTCGACTGCACGCCTCTCCGTGCTCAAGTGACAAAAGGAGATGTACTAGGGACGTTCCACCGTTCCCCCGCAAGATGATTGACCTTTCTGTGGCCTGGTTTGCCTGAAACTTCCGACTCAAGGATTTTGCGCGACAACCACTGCCAACCTTCAGTGTGGCAATCACTACACTAAACTGTAAATAGATCCCTACTGTCGGCCAGATAGCAAATTCAGTGGCTCTCCGGCCGTCGATATGTGTCTTGCTACCATGGCCCCCTGTCTTTGGCGGTAACTTTACCGGGCTACGGGTGGTAGAAGATGAATAACTGCGGCAGTTGCGGACGGTAACCCCGCCGATTTGGCGGAACCCCACGGGCAACTTCCCAGATTGAGATATAAAGAGGAGATCATCAGAAATGTTTATCCTCATTAATCATTATACTTTAAAATTCCTGTCTCGTAAACCACTAAAATTTTGACCGTTAAATGAATGGCGAAGTTAACGTCGGTGATCGCGGACGAAGGGGATCACTGACCATGCATTCAAAATCTTGCTCAGATGGTCTTGATCACCGCACCCTTGCAAACGCTGTTGCAGTCCACTAACTTTTAACGTGAAACTTCCAATCAACCATTTGACCAGCACTTGAAGTTAATTTTTTCTCCTCTTCACCACGCGAATGTCAACCTCACCTTGTTCCGCTTGGATGGCTAATAGTGTAGTGCAAGGTGCCTTTCCTTCCCTAGCTCTCCCTGTTTGCTATTCTTTGATTTCACAAATATGATTTATTCGTCTCAACCTAAGAGATTAGAGAATGAATGATCCTTCTTCTCTGTAAAGCTGAGATGGAATCCGTTAAAAGGACACCACGGGCGGTACTATTGGGAAAAATAATGGTTAGTGCATAAGTTCTTTTCCCCCGACTTTTTTGTAAATATCTCAATAGCGAACCAGCCTGAAGATTAGAGGTATGCACCATCACCATCCACTACTCGACGCCAACGCTCAGGCAGCTTGTCGATTCCATCGTTCCCAGAAGGACGGGGGCTGGGACCCGAAGAAGGCCACAATGCCGCACAATCACCACTGTGACATGGTTTTGCACTGGTAATTGTGCGGCATTATAGCCTGCAAATGCAGGGTGGGCGAGTGATAGCTAGTGTGAAAGAGTATCATGTACACGTCACGCACACGTGATGACGAAATACCAACATCCATGCAAACGAAATACGGAAGGATCAAAACAGGGGAAAAAACTTATGCACCAACCTAATATTATTGATATCAATACTTTACTCACAGAAGAGGCACCTGTAACGAACAAGTATTACAGGAAAGCTCAGCTGGATGCAGTCAACCTGTTGCCTGATTGACTTGGCGATTTTGCCTCTTTTTTCAGAGCTGGAGCGTGGCTAGGTGGAAGGTAATGACCGTTTTCCGGTCCCCGTTTCCCAGCTAAACACCGCATTTGTTTGCTTGAGCTACTGCTAGTTGCCACAGACTTTGCTATTCTTTCTCTGTATCCTCCAGGTTCATTATTACTTCCTTTGTATGCAAAGAAGACTCAACATGATAGAAAATTGCAGATTCGATGATTATTTCGAATAGTGGCTTCTCAAAATTTCTACAGTCTGTTTAGATCTCTGTAATTTCAACCGTATTTTTGCTGGTAGGCAACATATTACAAGCAATGCTATCGGTTAGAAAATAGTTTATAATACATGTATTTACGTCTTTGTTTTTCCAACCCCACTTTCCTCCTTTCCATGCCCTGTCATCACCCTCAAACAATATGAGCAGTTCTTTTTCGACAGTGGAGCACACAGAAACTGAAA
>MU917756.1:0-11139 GCA_036418165.1 Cooperia oncophora | reverse complement strand
AAATGGAGTATAGCTTGAGATCATAACTTTACATAGTTTTTCGGTGCTTTCTTCCTTAATTTTTGTACTTCTACAGCTCATGCCATCTTGTGTGAGTATATCGATCAGATGATTTTTTGCCACTGTTATTGAAAATACTTAAACAAAACTCAATTTTTACGTGTCCTCACATTTCATCTTCCTCACCTTTCGTCCTTCACTGCGAATCTCACCAGACTTTGAATTCAATTCCTAAATAGACTTACAGTAGTTCCATTTACAAGGTCGATAGATCGCCTACTCGACTTCGGCAAATAGTTAGCAATTGTTGCAAGAGCACTTGAGGAAAGGCCGAATCGCAATAGCGCTGTCTACCATTTACTGCCTTACAATTACGAATTTGGGCCTCATATTGATCGAGCTTTTTCCCTGGAGAGGAGCTTAACCAAAATTTTGTTCCCCTTGGATAGGTTCACTGGCTCCTTGCAGATATATCCGCTTGGCGTGCGTTAAGGAGTTTTCGTATTTAAGGGTACAGCTGCCTTCACACTTCACGCCATTTTTTTCACTTCCATTCAGCTACGCCATTTAGGAGTAGCGTGGCTGCACTGATCGCGCTCCACCGATAGTCGTTGGCCTCCTGCAACTGCCAATAAATTCACTGTCGGGGTAGAATCATCCCTAAATCTGCAGCGGTCAGTCGCAATCGCGCGATTGAACTGCACGAGTCACTAGCGCAACTGCGACTGGCCGCGTCGCTAGGTATGAACGCGGCCTATGAGATTTCCGCTTTTTAGTCAACTTACCCTCGGGGATAAATGTTCGGCTAAATTCACGCTCGAAAGCAACTCCGATCGAAATCGGCCTGAATTTTGAAAGATGGGACAGTAAAAGGTATATAGTACTTAACTTTGTGTTCATGCCATTTGTTGAAGGAGTGGCAAGGTACAGAATAAAGGAATGATGAATTACACCGTTGAAATTGACTTTTATTCATCTATTTACTACTTGTTTAGTCGCCTATTTATGCATTTGTTGAATTATTTACTCGTTGACTTATTTATTTATTCATTCACTTCATTTTTTTATCAAATCAATCACCACATGCAGTTATGATCCCTGCATACGAATAGGGAGAGTTTGGAAGGGGAGGGGCGTGACTTGGAAGCAGGCCAGAGCAGCTTTTATCCAGCCAGCGGTTACGGCACTCAGGATGCATCAGTGGGTTAAAAAAGTCCGCGTTCATGCCCTCTCCCCGCCCCATCCTTTGTAGGGATATAATGTAAATAGTGTCACAGAGCGAAATCGGTATAGTGCTACAGACTGGTCTCTGTAATGTTAGCCCCTTCAAGAGGTCGAATTTCGACTAAATCCATTTTCTTGGATGCGCCATGTGCTGATATTCTGATCCAAGTTGTAATCGTAGTGATCCCTGATCCAGGAGGAGAAAGAGGAGAAAAAAATGGGAGAAAACCATCTGCTTGGACTTTCTCGGCTTTCTACCCTCCTCCGTTTTTTTCTAGACATTCTCGGGGTCAAGGGGAAAAAGATTATTAACCTTGGGAATAGGTGTGGATTGTTGTGCGAAAATGGTCCTTTCGGTTTAGCTCGAGGTCCTGAGGGAACTTTGAGCGACTCTTTCTCGACTTGATCGATAAACGTATCTGCGAGAGTGAACTGAATACAAATAAACGTTCCGATGAAAGATCCGAATCTCACTCCAATCCTGCTCGTTTCTGTCAGTTATCGCACCGTAGAAATTAAGTGCATGCCTATTTATCTCCTTCGAACTTATCCCCGGAACATCCTTTTACGTGTCCTCAATAGATTTTTTTCTGCTCTCTGCGAACCATCATTATCACCTTTGCGAGACTAACCCCTTTTTGTTGTCTCTTTTGAGAACCCTTCGAGAATTCCGGGTTGCGCATACCAGGGGAGGAAGACAAAGAGACGCTACGGTCATGATTCTCGCTACGAAAACTCACGTCGCTCAGGGTACGGAAAAAAACTAAAAAATGCTGACCTTTGCGCAAAAATCCGACCCCAGGCGGGACCGAACCCTTTTGTCACGCTGACCGGGAGAGCGTGTTTTTCGATACAACCCCGGCCGCTCTTTTTTACATAGAGCAGCAGGAGCTTGAAAAGTGAAAGCATCACTTGTTGCCGAGAGGCCTGCCTTTAGGGAAATTCTCTACAGAACACGATCCCCGTCGAAATCCTTTTCTCTGGTACGACTTCCACCCTTCCTTCGTCTACGCTCCTGTCGGTCTTAGGGCACATCATAACTTGGGGTTTTGGTTGGCCTCCTCCCCCCTTGTTCCCTCCATTGATACGATCGAGTTGTCAAGCGGGGCGGGAGGGGGGACCAGACCGAATACGACCACATGTTGGGGAATCCCCAATGATGATGTGCCCTGGTCTGTCATATTTCTGAGCTTTCCCAGCCTTCTATACGTTTTACCGACTCTTCACCCAAAATTCGCCAGCCTTCTCCAATGACTGCTATTGAGCGGAAGGAGAGGAGAGGGGTATGAAGCGTACATGAAGCGAAAAAAAAACGGAGAAAGGACAACAAGCAAAACACTCCTTACAAGGGACACTCTTTAACAAGGGAGATACGACCCCCCTCCGTGATCAGATTCTTGGACGTGCAAGTATGGAACCTTAATCGCTGCCGTCCCCACTACGAGTGCCCTGGTCTTTTTCTTTTCCCTTTACTGTCCTCGTGCGCATACGTACGTGCGAATTTCCTGGAAACTGGCGTTTGCTCGCGGAGTTCGATGACCACTCACCATCAGGGTTGCCCCTTTGGTCTTAAGTTCTGGAGTAACGTGAAACCTGTCAAAAACCCAAGATCCACTCAGAATTGGATCAATCTTGTATTCAGCGCCTTTCTTGTCAGTTGGCGGACAGGTGAAAATGAGGAGAGAACTAGCGACAACTCGTCTATTAGTTCGTTTTACGTTCTGACGACTTTGATTAAGCCAATCGGGTTCGAGTTCGTGACCTTAATGTACCGAATAAACGGCTGTAGAGCTGAAATTCTTTCGCAACCGCTCGTCGTAATCGCCAGAACAACCTTCAATTTCTCTCTCTTTCTCTTTTCTTCTTTTATTTTACCGTTTATACTTCGTTTTTGTTCCTGCTCTGACCCTCCTCGATGGTCTTCACAACCTGATCTTTTGCAGAATTGGAGCCGCCAAAGAAAACTCCAAATTCATCCCGACCATCTGGCAACAGAGGCAAGATGGACTGGATTTGGTCATGGAAGGACACCATGTTCTATGGAATTTGCACCTTCTCAAGGACCGCCGGTACTTCTGAAGTGGATCCAGTATCGGTAGACAAGTCAGTACTATTATTTAATGGTTATGGTGCTTTGGCTAACAGACTTGCTTAGTGACTAACCGGGGGTGCGATTCAAAAAAAACTCTAAGGATATTTGTTTCTTGGGAGCATTAGTATCGACCTTGGTAAAGGTATACTCCATGCTGATCATATGGGCGGAGTCAGACACACTATACCTTTGTGACATCTTCGTCGTCGCCCACCTTTTTCGATGACGGCGGAGACAGGGATACGCCAGCACTGCATAGTGATTGACTGTCTCCGCCCATACGAACAGCGTGTATACCTTAAAAAACTAGTCGTAAAGTAGGGTTTAGATAACGTGTCATTGTGGGTGTCAATACTGAACTTCAGTTTGACCCCAAAATTGGAAAAATTCCAGTCACTGATAAAACTTTAGTGGATCGCACCTTTGGTATATGATCTCACTCCATCGGCTTTCACTCATTACTTTCCCTTCTTACCCGCAAATCGCTTTAATAGATTATCCTCAATTCGGGGGTGCGGGTCAAGAGATCCGGGATGCGGCGACACGCAAGAACTGGCTCGGCGGCATTTCTCAACTGCTTGAATCAACCCCTAACACTTTCGCGCCAAATTAGCTAAACCCTAGGCTGAACGTCTCACGTCCACGGCGCCAGTTTTGACGCTTTTTCCGTCGCCGAGCAGTGACTCGGATCTCCACGGCCCGCGCCCTCGATTCGGGCTAAAACTAAGCGATTGCTTAGCAAATCAACCCTTTCGCTTACCTTCGCTTCTTTCAGATTTGATGCTCCGCTTCGCCTCAAGAGCTATAGGTGAGCTACAACGCTTTTTTGAACCCTTTGCTTCCTTTTTCCTTCTACAAATCGCCTCTTTTACCGTGGAATCGACGCCATGCAGTGATTGGCACGCCGAATTCAACAAGCTTTTTTTCCAAGTACTCGAAAATTACCCTAAACCCTTCTTTATCTTGCTCATGCAAGCTTTCTACGCCTAGCATTTCACAGGCTTGGAAGTATTACAAAGATTATAGTTCGATCAGTAGTTTGCTAAATGCATTAACTCGTTTACTCGTGCCTAACTGACAGCTCTTGAGACTCACGAGGTAGTAGTTGGGGGGGGTAAGGAGGGCGCTGAGAACTCCAAAAAGCTCCTTAAGTTCAACGAGCGGTAGATTAGAAGACAGGGCGCCACTTCAAGTGTTGCCTGATGAAGAGGGTTTGGCCTCCAGATCACGCAGTACGTTGGGGATCGTTAAAAGCAATGAGAAGGAGAGGGGGGGGACGTAGTTGGCCAGAACTACTCGTTCTGATTGTTGAACTTTTCCATTTCGACGGCAACTTTTTGGGGAAGTTTGGTAAGATAATCGTCATATGACCAATAGAATTGCCATGCGGGGCCAGCTCATGTACAAGCCAGCCTTTTATCCTCCCACATCATCTAATGCCCATTTAGTGGCTTCGTAGGGATCGAGCGCTTTTGTGGACCCGGATGGGAGTCGATCCGAAAGTTGACCTTCCGAAGGTTCACGTGATAAAAGCCCCATTTTTCCCTTTACCATCTCCATCCCCGTTAGGGGAAATTTCTCCATAATACAACTTCTCCTCACAATTTCCTCTTCTAGCTCGACCCTCTTTTCCCACCGCCCATCCTCTCTCGAACTGCCTGAGTTTCTTCTACCTCCTATCTTTTTCCGTTTCAGCTTTTTCTGGAGATTATTTCATAATTTCTCAAAAAAACTCCTACGAGAGGTTTATCGGGAGAGGGTTATATAGCGCACTTTAAACAGAATCAGGAAAATTCGAAAATGGTCAACAACCAAAGAAACATTCCTCCAAGTCAAATGTGATCCAATCCTTCCTTTCCAGCGACAAAATAGACCCCTCTCGGTGGGAGTGTCCAGCTTACGATGTGTCCTGGTCATGAAATCCATTTTTGGGGGAGAAGTCAGATGCGTGGCATAAGCTCCGCCTTGGGAGGTCTATTGACGCGGCTTGTAGGCACACCCTGCTCGTTCTTCCCTCGCACCCTTGCAGACGGGAGACAGTGTCCAGAAACCCCTCAGAAGCCCACTCTTCTAGCTGAGGTGCATTTTCCAAACAGCGAGCCTAGTCCTTGTCTAAAGAGGCAACTTATAATAGTTTTTCAGGGTAATAGGCGAGGATCAGGCTGGCTGAATCCGGCTTCTGCGATTAAACATAGGCTACTGACCAGTGCAATTAGAATGGGATCAAGCAAACATGGTAGCGTAATCCGTATTTACTTTTTTACTTTCACTTTTTGGCTTCTATGAGTATTTTATTCCGTATTTACTTTTTTACTTTCACTTTTTGGCTCTATGAGATTTTATTATTAGAATAGGCGCCATTTGTCCTGGTCTGAATGCCCATGTCGTTGTCCGTAATCATTTCTATAATTGCTGGGGGAGCACTGAACCTGGGCGGGGTTTGGGAGGCATCCAGGCCCCGTTAGCGCCTATGAAGTGGGAGGGACCTTTTCATAAGAGTGAGAACTTCTCATACATCACACCACCGGGCAAGGGGTCCTCACTGTGATGAGTCATTCTTTCCTAGGGTGGTCAGCATACCCTCGCACTTCTGCGGTTGATCAATTAGGTCCTTGTCCAGAAGCAGAAAATATCCTGTCAGCGCTACTTCTGCCGAGTCTGCGCAGACCTTCTGGGCCATATCCCATCCAAATGTCTCTACTGTCATCACAATTCCGGCATAAGCCAATTCTGGCATCCTCAGCACCCTGTACTTAAGGAGCCATTCTCACAGCTTGACTTTCTCGTAGGATTGCGCCATGCATTCGGATATTCGTCAGAATCTCCGCCATCTTGCAACATAGATCTGATCTCTACCCTAGGGCTTACGTGGTGCTAAACGATGTTCTAGTCGCAGTTTTTCACCTCGCAGACAGGTCCGATATTAATCTTTCGATCTCTCAAGGTGCAAAACTTGATGTTGATCTCCTGAGGCGGAAAACCGATATTGTAGGTGCGAGCATGCATGAATGACCATTTACCATGTCACCACGTCGCTGTCCATATGTGTTCGCCTTCAGACCCTAAAAATCCTCTATGGGGCCCAAAATTGTAGCTTTTTTCATTCATTGACTACATTTATACCTACTTTTGTCGTGAATACAACAGCTATCAAGCAACAACAGGCTGCATACCTCTCTCCTATCAACAATGACTTTTTACAGCTTGTTACTTTTATTTATAACTTTGCGAGGGCGCATTTTTCGCTTGCTTTTCCGACTGTTTTCCTCTATGTTTAGTGTTATATCTACGCCCTGTAAGTTTTGATCATTTTCCTCCATTACAGTCTCTTATTTATGATTTTCCGACGCTAATAAGCTCGGTGGGGACATTTAAAGGTCTTACCGTAAGAAAGATGAGGCAACTTCTGCGTAAACTTTTTAAGAGTGGTGCTTCTTTGTAGAGAACTGATGTCAAGTACGACAATTCCATTCAAATGAAGTCAAACCCCGGTTTGCACAAGTATTTAGTCCTTTTATGCCCCAAGGCTATCCCTACTAAGCATGCCGGGCGGTGGGGGGGCAGGGTACATAACGACGTAGCGCGTTATGAAACGGGAAAATCCAACAAAACAAGTTGTCTTGAAGACGACTACGATACTCCTCTCCTCAACAGACGAGTCTGACCTCTATTTTTCATGAATCGCAGTGTACCCTGACTTAAACAGGTGGGCGACGTTTTAATTCAGAGGCTTCGACTTATTTTGACGTAGAACCTTACAGGTTTTCCACTTACTTGTCCTAACATTCCACAGCCCTAGCGCGTTAACTGAATCAGCTGTTGGTGCGAATGTCGCTCACGTGATGTCACTTCCTCCTGCAGCGGGTGGCTCCCTTTTCTGCTCCGGGTGTACCTGAAGACAGTCCGCGATTACACTCCTTATTTCTGAGACAGAGTAGGGCGGTAGGCGTGGCTTTTGAACACAAGTTATGTCAAACATGAAAATATCTCACCAAAAGCACAGCCACCTCCAAGTTCAGTTGGAGTGCGTAGCCACGCCTACCACATCTCAGGGATTTCGTACTCACTCTGCAGAAGCCCCGTGTTGGACAAATTGGCGCGTTGTAACTACCAAATTGCGCGGAAAACGCCTCCATCTTCCCTGATCTCGACCGTTTGTCATTTCCCTTTGCCATTACTATGAAGTAATTGAGTATCGACATGTTCGTACTCTCATCTGTGTACTCTCTCACGATGCTGTCGCTGTTTCTCCTTTTTGCGCTCAGTGTCTCTTCACCGTATGCTAATGTAATGCTTGAAAATGAAAGGAGTGTTTTTCAGAGCGTTTTCAACGTCAATTTTTTTTCTCATTTTTTTCAACTGTTCATTATCCAGCACTCATATACTAGGCCGTCCCATTCAAAAATGCGAAGCATTTAGACGACTGGCAAGAAAGCAAAGGAGATAGAGCAGAGGGCTACTATACCATTTGGAACGTTACTTTTGAGAAAAACTGGGGAATCTCAGGCCAAAGCCACGAGAAAATTCGGGGAGTTGGTGAGTAGGATGGGGTGAGGGTGGGGGCGGGGGAAGAGAGAGGAGATCATACCAGGACAGAGGATTTTGAGGGGAGGAGTCGTATTTTGCAAAAATGTTTTCCAACGACAAGACATGCCCTGCCCATCACTATGACGCAATTCTCAGCCCTACAACGTGCAAATGGCGATCACGGGCCTTCAAGAGTTAAGGCACATGATTTCTCCCACCCGAAGGAATTTTAACTCTGCATAAGAATGGAATTCTCACGGAAAGCACCTGACTGAGTCATAACCATTGTTTACTTTCGTTGTTTTTCGTTGAATTGTAAACAAAAATGGCTCATTGTTTTTTGTTTTTGTCAGCGGATTAAAAACTAATTTTTGAGTCTGTACAATCGTAACTATCTCACGAAAGTCCCAGGCGCAGAGTAGGCATGCTGGGGGGGGAGGGGGGAGGTACAGTAGGCTGGTTCCCGTAGAGCACTGCCGGTGCCTTCTGTGACTTGTAAATTCTTGTAAAGCTGAGAAGCAACATGAGGTTTGCTTACATCTGACAAGAGTTCACTGGTCTCATAAAGGTAAGACATGTGAGGTCAGGAACTCGTAAAAGAAACTGGCTAAAGCGCAGAATGCCCCTCCTAAGCCGAAGAACACCGAGATAAGCTACTTGGCTACCACTCGTTCCACTGAAAGTTCTATCCCAACGACTATCTTTTCTCCCTGATGGGTATACCTCGTGATTAGAGCCCATCAAGCAGACCTCATCGTACGTTGGGGAATCATCAGCGGGGGGGTCCTATTTGGTCGCTGGGCGAGGGGAGGAGTGGTAATTGGTCTGAGAAAAAATTTTGATGGCTGATTCTTGTTTCACAGACGCTATAAAGGGGTGAGGGTCTCTTTCCTAGTTGCTGGCGCCGCCAATGTTCCAAAATAATAAAAAAATCCTCGGAAAAAGACTGAAACATTTTCGGGATTCCGGGAAAACCCAAAGAAGTGTAGAGTGAAAAAATCTAAGTAATCGGTAGGTAGGATAATAAAGGAGGGGGTCGCATCAAAGGAGGAAATTAGGGGGATCGTATTTTCCAGAAATTCTTCTCAGCGGCAGGACGTCCCCTGACATCAAGCCCCGTATTTCTTTGAACCCTAGTCAGGTGCTTTTTGAGGTGCTGTAAAAGCTGATTATCAGCTCAAATAAAGATCAGGCGAATCGATCCCTCAAGGCAGTCCCGTAGTTCCCTACCAAGGCTTGAATGTATGCTACGTAACAACTTCGTATTATCTAGTAACCTTTCGCTGTAAAACATCATAAAACGTTATGGATTAGGATGCTATTATGGGAGGAAATGAGTTGGAAAACACGCATTAGTGGTGCTCTTCGAGAATTATTCGAATCCGGCTTAACTACAGTATTCCTTGTGGATTAGTCGAGCCGTTCGGATGTTCTGATTTAGCACTTAAGGTCAATTATGGCCACAGGGGATACGTTGACTGGGATTTTCGAGGCGCATTCCTCTTTGAGAAATCGCGTGATTCGAACCAGTAGGTGGTGCAGTTCAGATGCAGCTCCTTTTAGCCACTGCGCTATTTTAGTCCTCTGTTTGATCTTTCTCGAATGCCAATGTCTGAGAACCAAATATCTTGATGCGTCCCCCTCCCTTCGAAATTCCACTGAAGGAATTTGAGCTTAACAAACCTTTATTGAGACATGCCACGTATTGCACCTCCGTCCAGAATCGTAGAGGCACTTTCAGTGCGAACTGGCCTGAATAGTGAATTGTGGCGCCGCGCAAAATCTGCAAATTCTCTCAGGCAGCCCTGGCGTCAGTCAGTCGACCTGGAGGGTTGCTTGAACATGAGCTGGAGCCGATCCAAAATCCAGCTCAGACCCCATGAGCGCTGTAAGCGGCGCCACTCGCCACTGCACTCGGGGTACAGCACCTTTGGGAGAATCCCATTGGGGAGACGTACTTGGTCGAGAGGGGATCGTACTTACCCCTCCCCCGGAGGAACGTTCCGTAGCCGCAAGAAAAGTTCTCCCTCACCATTTTAGCTTTCTCGCGTTTCATGCGCGCTGTAAGTTCCATGTCCCTAGCTGGTGGTGGCTTCGAAACGGCCATATAAAGGCTATTTCACTTTCTGATAGTTGGTTGGAGAGGAACTCCTCCGCCCTTGACCCTCTTGACGCTCGTCCTTTTGGGAAAACTGGTGAAATTTCCGAAGACTGGAATAAAGTTGGAGGAAATAAATTGAATTTTGCAAGGTGGCAAGTGAGTTGAGAAATGGGGTCTGTAGTGGGAGAACGACTTCCGGGGAAGGGCCCTATTGTCGGTTTTCTTTTACTCACTGAGATGCTGTACCCTGGCCACATTCCTCAGATTCGCACTTTTTCTGGGCGAAAGTTTGTGCTCAGACTTTCTTCTTGGCAGCGCTTCTTGAAGATGAAGATGATGAGAAGATGGTAGCAGAGGAGTCGGGTCGCTCTAAAGGACGGGGAGGGCGTCTCTTTAATTCTGAGGATTTTCGGAAAAAGCAGAAGTTCCTGCTGTGATCTTTCCAAACTTTTCTTTTACCGGGTGTAAGAATTTTCACTTTAAACTAAACCAACTGCAGTGTAAGCACAGAGATTTCAGAAAAAAGGTGATGAAATTCCATCCTTCTTTTTCTGAACCCTTATGAGCAACTGTTCTGCACGGAGTGTGGCAATGACATTTCATACAAATAATATTGCTGTTATTTAGTAGGGGTTACTCTTTTTCCGCTCCAGGACGGGTTCTGTCTGAGCCAGGGTATGTCCCTAGTTTCGAGAGTCTTGCTCATTACGATCCCCACTTGAATTGCTGCTCCGAGAAGAACCTCTAACACAACCACTCAATCATTTCACCAAAGTAATCGAAAGAAATTGCCGTCAAGTGCGAGCAGGGGGGTACACCCTGTGATTAATTATCAGAAATATTAGTTTTGGTGCGCTGCCAACGGAATGGGAAAGATATAGTGAGCGCAAAACGTAGAAATCATTCTCAAGGCTCGGGGACCCCAACGTACGACGTGCCCTGCCACAAAATATTCCAACCTGTACACAGCGGAAAGTAATAGCGCTGATGAGATCATCTCTCTGGTGACGAATTTAACGCCTAGCGCATGTGCATGATCCCTTCCGAACCTCGCTACTCTCTCCATGAACACTTCTCATTCGCTCGCAGAAAAAGGCACTGAATCCCAGACAGTCATTAAGCTCCGTATTACCCCTCCAAACGACGTACATGTACCAGATTTCTCTAACATAGCTCAAGAACACATTCAAATGCC
>MU917749.1:10165-20723 GCA_036418165.1 Cooperia oncophora | reverse complement strand
TGCATTGTCAGGCATCCACGAAGTGCTCAAAACTGGCAGGGATTCCGCAATGACATTGCTGTATAATTTTGATCTTGTACGCCTCTCTATAAAAAGAAAGCCTAATTTGAAAAAATGTGACAGAACTTTCCACGCCAACCTAGTACGACACCAACAACCTGGTCGAGCGACTGTGCGGCAGTGCCTTACCATGCACTGATCAGTTTTGCGGTAGATTTTTGAATCCGTTTCTCGCTCTCTGCCTCTCGAGTTGCCCAAATGAATCGCGGTCGCAGGTGTACGAGCTGTGAACACCACCTAACGAGAAGTCAAGCATGAAACTCACCATCAGATCAGTGTTGAAGATGTCTATGTGGTGACCGGTGAGAATCTCATAAATGGCATTGTCCACAGCTTTCTGCACCGTCATGAAACCTTCTCTCCAGTACCCTGGAAACACAAATAGAGTTCTCTATTACAAAGGTATTTTACTGGAATCTCAATCACATAAGGTTAGGGTTGGGGACAAATAGAGCAGCCGACAGAGTTATTGCCCCTCCTCATGCCAGAACAGGCCATGCCTAACAAATAGCAAGTGCCTTCGCCTGTGGCAGCGTATCCATCATCCATGCACTCAACAAAAGGACAGCGAGCGTTGCTCGTTGAATGTCTACTGGAATGCCATGAACGTAATCCACTAGAACACAGAGACACTTACACGTACTATACCTCACGCAGTGGAGGCGGGACCAAAAACGAACCGTTACGCTCTCCATCAAAATTTAAGACGTGCTAGGTGACAAAGCACATGAAAAATTGTGCTGTATTATTACCAAAATATTTCTCTGTAGGCAGGATAATCCCTTCGTCACTGACCACACAGTAGCCTGAAGAATAATCATCTCATCGAGCTCCAGGAGACCTACAGCATTTGTGCCTGTGTGAAGCTGCTGCTCAGTTTATTTTGCTTTATTTAGTCACTCGAAGTTTCCGCTGTGCTACTGAAAGACACCATTCGCCCAGTTGTTGACCCAAGTCGCTATGGTGAACGATTTAGTTTTCGGGATTTGACCCCACAAGTTCAGTTGATCGACGTGTATTCTGGAACATTGCACTGGTGTCTCGACGGCTTCTAGAGGTGGAAATATTGCCTAAGCAGAGTGCGTCTGCTGTCAAGGTCTAGATTGTTCACTCACCCCTAACTTATGTCAGAGCGAATGAACTTTGAGGATACACCTTCTGAGCCGGTTATTCCCTTTTCCGTCTATGGCTCACAGAATGATCTGCTGGTGACTGACCTGTCGTTCATGAATATTGAGCGGTTTCACTTTCGCAAATAAAACTGGCATTAATTAATCAAACAGGTTTGGTGGGTCTGGGCATTAATCATTTTATGGATCTATTGCTGCCCTGTTTCCTGCCACTAGCAAGCTAGGAATAAATGAAATTTCACTGTTTTCACGGAGAACTAGGGGAGCGTCAAATACGAACACTCTTCTAATTTCAAGGATAGTCGCTGTACGGTCGTCTTCGACGGTCCCAATCCTTACCACATGCGGAGGTGAACGGATGCGGAGCTGTGGAAGTTCCCTCTAGCATTGCCTTATACATGTTCTGAATGAAGGATAAAGGAAGTCTGCCTTCTTTTGTCGGTTGAAAGTACGCCGAAATCAAGCTGGAGGGTAGTAATAGCCAACTGTCACGACGGACTCTACCTACACTCAAACCAACGGAGGCGACGCGCCACGCGAGCAGGAATACGCCTAGCTATATCTCCAAACGCACTAGTGCACTACTTGTCTGGGCTTTCTCACATTTATTTGCTTCTAAACTTGGCCACGATAGGCTGCTCGCCTTCATGTTGATTGCTGCGGGACCCTGGTATCGTCGCACAGAGCGCACACTGGGGATAGCGGGTGAATTTGAAGACGGCATTCAGCTATCACAACCCTCCAGTCCATTTCCGTGCGCTTCCAAGTGATGGGAGTACCACAATTTCACAGCTGCGGACGTGCCCACTTCGCGCATGGCAAAGATCCATCGTGCAGGTACATAAGTGTGCAGTGTTCCACTCGACGAATGAATAGATAAAAGTTTGTGAGAAAAATCCAGCACTAGGTACTTGTTGGCCCTATTCCAAAGCTCGGAACGCACCTCAGTTCTGCTAAAACGGTCTGCGGGACTTAATGACACATACGTCTTTTACCGATTACCATCGATCTACAATATGTGGTCCTGCTGCATATGTTGCTTTCCCCTTTTTCATGCTTTACAAGGGCAACTCCGCGATCCAGCGTATCGAAAAATGAAATGGCGTCAGGAGTGCTCCGCGACGAACAACTTGGTACTTGTTTGCGGGCAAAAAATTTTCTATCGGGCTGAGCGCAATATAGGTTCCAGTGGTCTCTTCTTATTCAGTGGACTCCGCCCAGACTCCGCCCTAACGGACCGACTTTCAGATGAAAAATGAGGATTGCCAAGACGAAAAAGCATGGATAATCGCACTTATGATACAGGATCGTTGAAAATCTTCATCGGTCACAATCAGCCATGAGCGTGCGTAGCTTTTGAGATAGAGTTGATTGACTGGCACGTCTGAAAACTGAGATCGAAATGGGTTCTTCTAGGGCACAGGTGACATGTTTTTTGTGCTTTCCTTGTTCAAGATCGAGTTACACAAAACCCTTGTGGCTCTATAATGGGACCCCTATTCCACCATTGATGTGAGGTGTAACTCGCGGGTTCTTCCTTATAAAGATGAGACCCAGACATACCGGCATATCCGATACTTTTTCATTGTTTAAAAAATCGGTTATTCCTTACTTGAATTGTGTGAAATAGGGTCTTGCTTTTTTCTAACTTTTTTTTCTTTCTTTACACTTATTTTTGGTTCGTTCTGTTTAGTTGTTGTTCTTCTTTTTCCTGGAATATGACTGCTCTTTGCAGTTTACACAATTACATGTCATGAAGCATGTAATAAATTTGAAAATTGAATTTGAATGCAGTTAAAGAGGACTTGTATCGTATAGAGACAGGTATACGGTAGGTCCGCCTTCCGCTTGACAGGACTGTGAACAGCCCTTTTTATCACTGTAACTTTTGCGGAGGGAGGACCAGACGTAGTTTTCGGCGCTGGCGGCTAAGCACTGATCAGGTCAGACTCAGGTCTCGTGAATGCTGCAATCTGGAAATAACAGGTTGCTCACGAACCCGGATATCCTCCATCACTTTCTGAAGGATTAATGGGTCCGCTGATGAATTGCACTGCAAACAGCACACGAGTGTTCCACGGTGTGTAAGTGTTCGAACCAGTACTCTGAAAAGGACCATATTTTTTGAGTTGTACATTTCCAAGCTAATATCAAGATACACTTTGCCGCGCGATTCGTGTTGAGACAGACGAATCGTAATACGATAGAGTAGAATTCAGATTCGAATCTGTTGGCTAATCTGAATCGTCACAAATGTGATACCAAGCGCGAATTAAACCACCAAATTCATCAGACTGAACTCGGAATATCATAAATCTTGAGCACGTGTGTCAGACTTGCGTCAAATGCTGTGCGCCACGCAGTGCCATCTCCAATATGCGTCCCAACGCTGCAGACGGTCCCGCACCATGGGTGGCTAGGGCTGATCGATACATAGCTTCGCGCCACCTCCCACCCAGCAGCATTCCTCAAGTAATAGAGAAGTACTGAAGTTGTGAGCGGTAGCAAAGAGCTGGATTGGGCGTCGTGAAATTGTGGCGTGTGCGACCGTACCGCACAACTGTTGAAGCACAGAATTATGCAAGTGAATATACGGTGTAATGTAGTTGTGCAGGTCACGGTTGCACACCGCCGCAATTTTACCACAGTCTAATGCAGCTGCGTTGCTATCCTCCTGCCTTCCCATACTACTTCTGGTCTAGAACTCTGGTCGAGCCGCTACATAGACCCTACGCGCATCGAGTGCTCCCCTAGTCCTCAAGACGCTAGCAGACGCTGATCGCTATCTGTATATTCCTAGTAGCTGGCGCTGCCGGACGCTCGGAACGCTAGTGGTTGTTGTGGACGCTCAAAGTATGAACGCAGCCTAAATAGGGGGGTACAAGGCTGTGTGATTAGGTGATGCGTTCCCACCCTTTTCTTCCTATGATCTCTAAAACACCCTGCGCCAGCGCTGACGAACCTTGTTCTCGGGATTCGATCCCATGTGTCCCATCTACCTATCTTCAGCACATGGAGGCGCCATCGCATAGTGATATCGTTTCATCATACGCGAAACTTGGTTTACTACCTTGCGATCAAATCATGAGTCGAACAAGAATAAACTAGCTCTGCACGCTATGGAACTTTCCTGTAGCGTTGTCTTGGTGGTACTGTAGCTTCAACAGGCGCCAACACAAAATCAACGGCAGCGGATCAGCGGGATGGGTATATACACAGTTACAGAAGGACATGTGAGGTCAGGAGTATGGCTCTGCGAATCTGATTCGAAGCACTTTTCGTAAAGTTTGGAAGGCAACTCCCACAGAGAGAGTCGAGAACGTTTCCAACTCTCTCTCTCTCTCTCTCTCTCTCTCTCTCTCTCTCTCTCTCTCTCTCTCTCTCTCTCTCTCTCTCTCTCTCTCTCTCTCTGTCAATCTGATCGCGCGAGCACTTTGGCAGCTCCAATGACCTATTGCCACTCGCGCGTTCAGAGCGATCAAATCATGAAGTACAAACGACTCTGATAGTATCAGATATCACAGTACAGAGCCATATCACAGTACGAGTCAAGGTGGTGGGGAGGGGGTGGTTCAGTCAGCGCGCAACGCTGCTACCATCTCAACATGGCAGCCGCGTCGCCATGTTGGCTGCGATGCTGAGAAGTAATGCTCTGCACCATGTCCAAGAAGAAGCACATACAACAGGTTTAGTCGCACTGTCGCCTGCTACCCCTCCCCCTACCTGAGCTGATATTTTCCATCAACAAAATGCTAACACTTACCTAGTAGAGGATTACCACACTGATTCATGAACGATGCCTTCGCATACTCCACCATGTCATCTTCGGTTTTGAATCCTGAAAAATCCAAATGTTAGTGTATAGTGTAGCTGGTCATTTGATTCTGGATTACGAGACGCACAAGAACTACCATTGACCGACATATTCGCTTGAAAGTACGAAGGCAAAACAATTTCTTCATTTTCATCTTCAAAGAGCAGTGGATTTGGTATAGTTGTTGTGTAGCGATCCTGTAAACGTATCGGTGTACTTGCTGCTCGAAGACAAATTGTGAAATGGTCATCTGAACGATTTAGGTACGTTCAGAGTCCGCGATGACGCGCGTCGACGCCCCATGCTGCTTTAGGCTGCGTTTATACTTTGCGGCAGCGTAGCGTAGCGCTTCCAGCGTACGCCAGCGGCAGTGCCGGGGAGAGGATGCATATCGATCTAGCGTTCCCAGCGTCACGCCAGCGTTTCTCCAGCGTTTCACCAGCGTTTTGCTAGCGTTTGCAGCGGCAGGGGAGTAGAGACTATGGGAGAGCTGGAGGGTACAAAACACATCGATTGCGCGTCTCTCACTCGCCCTCAGTCTCTACAATACACATCGATTCCGCGTCTCTGACGGCCACATACTATAGTCTCTACTCCCCTGCCGCTGCAAACGCCAGCAAACGCTGGAGAAACGCTGGCGTACGCTAGCGTTACGCTGGTGACGCTGGGAACGCTAGATCGATATCCATCCTCTCCCCGGCACTGCCGCTGGCGTACGCTGGAAGCGCTACGCTACGCTGCCGCAAAGTATAAACGCAGCCTTACTATTGCAATAGCGCTCCAATCCAACCCAAGTCCAACGACGCAACCATAGATAGGTATCAATCGACGCCGGCAGCTAGTGTCTTGGAAGAGCACAGAAGAATAGGTTAGCATCAGACTGTGTGCGACAGTTTCCAGAAAGTACAGGAGATTAGAAGAGTTTCAAACTACATGATTAGGCGTGAAAAAGGAGCGTTGCTGTGACTCCGGGTTCATATTCTTTGATGCCTAACCATAATATCACGCTATGCACCCTCCGATTCTCCCATACTCTCTCTCAAAACACTAGTGGCTGCCTGCGTCGATCAATACCTGTCACCGGCTGTGTTCCCGTCTCAGGCGTCACAGGCTATTGCGCGCCGAAACGTATCATCGCGAAGTCTGAGTGTTGCCGTGGTGGCAATGGAAGGTGGTAGTGCAGTTAGAGAGGAGGAACATCTAAACCACACTCCTCTGATGGGCGGCTCACTTGAACACAAGCTTCACGAAAATAGGGATATGGGCGGAGTGGCGGGGTCAGTGCCAGTAGAGCCCCCTTCTCTCCAAGCTTCCTAGCATCTTCCTTTTCCTGCCATCTTCCTGAGTTTTCTCATCGTTCTCTGGAGATTTTGCAGTCTTCCCCTGAGAAAACTTCTGTCGAGCTGGGTAATGGCAGGTAGCCACCTAAAGTCAACTATCAAGAACGGTACTTGCATATTGGCTTGGTGCGCCGCCAATTAGGAGGAGGAGAAAGAGGGGAAATGTGAGCGCATATGAAAAGGGAGATGCGAAACGTCAAAAGGCGAAAGGAATTTTGCGTATCGCGCGGCTTGGAAGAATTACTACCAACCATAGGACCAGATATACCCCGTGGACTGATACGACCACACAATGAGATTTTCCCAAGGATGCTGTACCCTGTCACGAAACATTGAGCATCAGAATGCATCTAGAACACTCTCAAGATCTCAAATAAAAGCAACTGCTGAATACGACTGAACACCACCCTCCTATCTCTGAACTTCAGTTGTAAACAGCTAAGAAAAAGGCTATCTCGTACCCTACGGCTAGGGCCAGAAGGTTGCATGTCAAACTGATTATGAGAGACTGACAGACGAATCATTCACCTTTATAATTTCCATAATCTTGATCGTTGTGGGTGTCATAGGTGCATAAATCAGCTGGATGTTCAGATGAATTCCATCGTCGTCTAGTTTCTTCATGTCAAGAAATTCACATTCCGGGGTCGAGTTTGTAAGTATACCGACCGGATCAAGAATTGCAGACTGCAATGATCAAGATGTCGTTTTAGATCTCTGTAAGTCAAATAGAAAATGAAAATGACCAAAGAAAGGAAAATTCAAGCTGGGAAACTACAGGGGGGGCCAAAAAAAGACTTTTCTCTTCCTTGAAGACTTTTTCTTCCTTGACTTTCGAGGCGCTATAAGTTACACTTTATCAAATTCTATCGGACATTTCTACCACCATATTAAAGAGCATATTAAATACTATCACGATACTCCGCCACAGCCTTCTGGAGGAGCGCCATCGAGAGATTCTGCCACGCGACCGTGAGTGGGTGCCTGAGTTCAGCGAGATCGTTGATTTCTCCGCCACTGTAGACCACCCTATTGAACTCCGCCCGAACCAGGTAATTGAGGGGTTTGGGTCAGATGACCTGCTTGAATATTCCACCTTCCTTCAGGTACTCAACGCCCTTCCATTCCAAGTAGGCAAGAGTTTTCCCAACGCCCTTTGATTCCATGTGGTGTCACCCAATCCTGTAGCAGTACAAAGTTTCCATAACACATTGGCGCGACAGCATGCCCTTTTTTCGGCGTGTACTGCCGCGTGGGACAAAGCAGTTTTTTCACTATTTTTGACGATGCGAGCTATAAATGCTAATCGCTTTTATGCACCAAAACAATTGAAGAATGATAAGAATTCATTGCAGAAGCTAGTAAAACTTCGCTACTTTCCATTACTTCCAAGATAAACCCGAAATTTCCATAGAATTCTCCCGCCTCATTCACGTGGGACGTGGAAATAGGGTCGCAAAAAAGGAATAATTTCGCGGCAGAGGTGGTAAATCGGATTCGATCCAGATCTGCTATTGTCGAAAGTTACTTTATTCCCATTAGCTATCTGCTTGTGGAGCTCCAGTTCTAGCAAATACAAAAATTGCTTTTTTTTCCTAAGGAAATCACTTTCGTTTGCCTCCTTGGTAAAATACTCTCAATGACACAACTGCATTGTTTACACCTACTGCATATTATACAATGCCTTCCTCTATAAAATATGTAGCTGTTAGAAATTTAAAACCTATTCAAATTGGTCTTTTACACATGCCGCATCCCAGCAGTGGGACGCAATGTCCCACGCGGCAAAAAAGGTGCGTCCCAGCAGTGGGACGCAATGTCGCCAACGTGTTAAGACAAGGAGACTGAAATGCGGATAGGATATTCTCTTTCTAAATCTTCAGATGTAAACCGCGCAGCGCTCACCTTCAGTTCCGGGGGGGCGTCTCTCCATTCCAGGTACGTCCGGTCCCCACCATCAACTGGCGCCTTGGCGACTGAGGTGAAGATGATATCCTGGACCGTAGCGACGTTGTCGGAGTTGCTCGATGTTGGAGGTCTTCCAGATCGAGAGTACTGCTCCGCAGGTAGCTAATCATGGATGACTCCATACTAGAAGTTTCGCAGCTGTTTGGAGGTGACATGAATTTAAAGGTCTTCTCCAGTCAGGCTGCGACTGGAGATGACTTCATATTTTGGTGTACATGAAGGTGATGGGCGAGAGCCAGCTCCTGCTTATAGAGGAACATCTTGGGTATCTTTCCGCCCTGGTCAGCTCGATCCACTCCTCTGTCTGGATGGGCGAAATAGTCTGCATGATCATGTGACTCGTCGAAATGTCTCCTGCCTCCCTGTACAGCATAAATCAAGGTACAGTCGTCATCCTTGCACTTGATAGGGGCGTGTCGGCGAGAAGGAGCGTGCACACTGTTTGAAGCCTTCTCAGCCTTTTCGTTGAAACGCGTATGCGACAAAAAGTGATAGAAAACGAGTAACACGAAGGATATAATACAGTAATGTCACTCTCTGGTTCAACGATTGGTGCAGTACGGGTGCTGACGACCGCGCCGCACGCAGCGCCAGATCGCATTGACTGCATGCCTGAAACTACAAGTGCGATGACCGACTATAACATTGCGCGACAACTGGAGGGATAGAGAAATGGGCGGAGACAGCCAGCTGTCATGCCCAGAATCCAAAAAAAATAATTGCAGAGCACATCCTCCCCCAAATTCCTCCTTCAGCTAGGACCCCTTCCACCTTTCACAAGATATATACCGCCTTGCCCAATTTTCCCAAAATTCTGGCGACAGGTGGGGTCGGGACGGGGGAAGAGTGTAATAAAATGACCAAAGAAAGGGAAGTCCTCCAGTAGTGCAACGCGGTCGATCAGGAGCAATACAACGAGTCTCGAAGGGAGAACTATCATACAAAAAGTGCCAAATATGACCCCCTTCTCCTCAGCGACCAAGCACGGACCGCGTTGGATTTTAAACAATGATGATGTGCCCAGATGATGCACTCTCCACGCAGCATTCTGATGTCAGCACACTATTGGTGCAGTTAAGGGACGGTTAGGCTCCTCGTTATTTCTCCAAACGTGCCTGTTCAGTTGTAGTTAGCCTTTACTACGCGTTCAATTCACGTCATCACGAAAGAAGGTTATCTCGTGATGTTCACAATAAACAACAGTGTGGCATTAATTCTGTTGGCCGCGGGGGCCCAACCGTTAAAAGCATACCTGCCACAGGCAAGGCAACACCTGGAGTGCAGAAACGTGTTAATACCCCGACATTCCAGCCAGTCAAGTATGCCGTGGAAATCGCCACCTTTCAGGGAACTATTGTTGAAAAAAGGCAGACCTCTCCTGGAATGCTGCCTCCGGTTTATTGTACATCTGCTTAGAACCGAGGTCATATGGTCCTGGCGGCTGGGGCAATAGCAGTACTGCATATTTTGAAGATAGGGAGGGCTCGTCTGCGTCCTTCACCCAAAGGGTTGATCCGCGATATGAGGTTTAGGTACTGGTTGGTGTTGAAATATGGAAGAGAACTTGTCCAAGAAATTCCTCAGTGAAGAAGAAGAAGAATTGGAAAACGCCATGTCGGAAATATCTCTAACAGAACCCCTCTGGCCTCCTGCAATTGTGCGACGCGCGTTGAGACAAGTCCGATGATTCCTCATGATGAACCCGCTGACAACATAAGCGACAATGAAGCTCCCGTTTCATGCTACTCGTTGGGTGGCATCGCTTATCGAATAGAAGATTTCGAAGGTGGTCGAGGCGGAGCCTCGGAAAGAAGAAGTCACTAAAGAACTTCCACCTTCAGCGCCTTCTGCTTTCAACGTTCTGCTGGCAAAAAAAAACTGGCCCAAGGTTGTCTATTGTAAATGGCACTTCCGTTCCCATGCAATCATTCACATTTTCATAGGTAATCGCGGACTGTTCCTTTTACGGCAGCACTTTTTGTGGGATGTCGCCGTTTCGGGAGTACTATAGTTGCCTTTATCAGCATCAGATAAAGTAGCGCATGTCTCAATTGAAAATACTCCGCAGGAAACGAATCGGAAACGAGGTTCGTTCAAACTGAGTAAGCTGTCACGCCCTCCTCATCCCCGTGATATGGACTGCTCCTTTGTGCATTTGCACTAATAAACACTCATGTAAAATATCAAAGGTAAGACCTGTGAGTAGCAAAAAAAATAGCTCATGCTGCAAACATTCTAGTACAAAC
>MU917749.1:0-10065 GCA_036418165.1 Cooperia oncophora | reverse complement strand
TACTGCTTTTGTTCGCAATCTTTCAGGATCAAAACGCAAATAAGTTGGAAATAAATAATTAAAATTCAAAATTCCCACTGAAACACCAGGAACTCACATCCGCACGTGAAGCGTTAGTTGGCATGATGAGATCCCAGGCGCTTCCCATGACGGGCCATTGTGGATAGTTTTTCTGTCGATGATCTTTCTCGAAGTTTCCTCTCAGCTATAAGAAGTTTTGCTTATTTTCAATGAACATTTCATATCTTAAAGCCATGGAAACGCTTGTTGAGGATGGGCGGTTGTCGCTAACATCATCGTTGGAAGGGCTGAATGGGGTGTGGCCGAACGCCTTCTGGCAGCCTTTCCACCAGTGACACCGGCAACAACCGCCCGCCCCCAGTAATCGTGCTCACTACCTTTGAAAGCACGGCCCTTACTAATTACGCGATGGCCACCAGTATACCTTCGTTGTCACTCCTCTAATTTTTAAGACGATTACAACAATACCTAACTCCACCCAAAGAACCTGATGGATCACGTCTTTCCCATTTAGTTTTCAAGTGCTATTGAATTATGAATTTTTGCTCATTCATACCAGTAGCAACCCTTGCTCTAATGGGGAATTTATGCAGTATAGGACCTCCTGAACTCCCATACATTTTTGTATTTCGACAGTATAGGAAACTGAGAAACGAACCCCGATCATAAGTCCGAAGCTGATGGCTATCAGAAGTAATGGAATGAGGAACTCCATCAGTGTGAAAACTGGGGAACGAATTTGTTGCAGCCAGTTCTTCCACAGCAACAGCCTTAGCTGTGCGGCTGCCCCCATCGCACTGAAATGTGTACATGAAACAGGATTGATCTGATGGTATATGAAGAGAGCCAGAAAGACTCAAACTTCACGTGATTTCAGTAAAGAACCGATGCTAGATCATCTCAACTTTGGCAGAGTAAATTTGACAACTTTATCTGAGTTCGGCAAGAATAAGAAAAGAAGGGAAATGAGAAATGGTCACAGAAGGAAAAAGATGATGATGACGGTGATGATGATTTCGATGCTGTGGGACTTGCTCAATATGCTCAAAAAAGACTAGACAGTGTTGGCGCAGGAGACGGAAATTTCGGCAAGAAAGGCGCCAGAGTCGTTTTGGATTTCTAGTAGGAATCCTAGGATGAACAGCAGAGATGAGTGTCCGTCAATAGCTAATGACTTTTTGCCGTTCATGCCATACTGCGAATTATAAGTAGCGGTGTTACGTGCGTCTCCTTAACATTATACGTATAGGAGACCCTACAGTAGGTCTCATTCGCTACTGACTAACATCCGCATGTGACGGCGGATTTGCGGTGGAACCCTGGTGAGTGCGCTTTTCGAATTTTGTAGAATTTTCTTGTTGAGTTCCGAACACATCATCGGAACTGCTAGTTTGGCTTGCGGCGTTTGCGAGGTGGCGCGCCTAAACTCGAATTTTAGGCCTTTGAAGAAGACGACACATCGAAACGTTAGGCCGCTAACATAAAGTTCCACCTGACAACCTTGAACGAGGCACAGAAATATAACGAATGAGAGTCAAACGGTGTACAAGTCTAGAAGGCTCGTCAAATGGAAGAATTAAAAAAGGAGAAAGTGAGAGAAACTTCAGCTTCTCAAATTACTTGCTTTTATATCCGCGGCTGGGACGAACGTGGTTCGGGTTTCATTTCAAGGCGATGGCAGCTGAGCTTCTGCTAGGATATTCCTGCTAAGGAACAATTTTAATAAAGTCTTCGCTCAGCACAAGACAGGATGACAGTTGTCCGAATGGAAGTATACCTAAAAGCACCCCTTCCGGCCATGCTCACTTCTCTTGGAGATGGAGTGTACGGTACGCCATCACCGGCGCCAGTTTGCGAGACGAGCGGGAGAGCTACCTCGTTCCAGTTTTTATTCGGTCCAATAACGAAACATACATGAGAAAGGCGTTGTAAGGAGGTCAATAAAGTAGGGCGGGAAGGATAAGGGGTGAATGTGGCGGATAAAGGTTTAATGAGGAGCCAAAGCAACGGTATATTGGTATGCATACCCGGTACCGGGGAAAAAAAACTTGAGAGCGAGCGAAGGAATTACGAAGAGTTTTATGAGTTTTCTGCGGCAGTTTTGTGTGTATGGGAGAAAATGCGCGCAGAGCGGTAGGATTATGGCGAGTTAGAATTATCCTACTATATTATAATCCGCTAAGTATGTAAGTGTGTGTGTGTGTGTCTGTTTGTGTGTACGTCTGTCTGTCTGTCACGAAATTCATAGCGCCGGTCCCAGTAACAGTGAGACATTGATTTCAAGAAGTGATGTAGGCGGTGTGACGGGAACACAATTGGTGGGTGACAGGAAGTGATATCAGCTGATAAGATACGATAAGAGGCGTTAGAAGGGGGAGGTCACCATATCCATAACGCAGGTGGCAGCAACAGTGGGACGTTGGTTCCGAGCAGTGAAATAGGGGGTGGGACGAAAACATTATTGGTAGGTGACAGGATGTGATATCAGCTGATAAGATCTGACTCATTCCTCACTGCTTATTAGTAACGACATCATGTACGACCGCTAAGCTAGCTCTATTTCAAAATGCATGGGGTTTGTTTACAGAGATGTTATGAACAGCATCAATTCACTTAATCAACGGACGCTTAGCACAATTATCTTCCATCAACAACCTTAGTGAGGGCCATTTAACGCGTTCCACTGCTGAATGCGGGAGTGCATTCCAAAGCAAGACGCTTTAAGGCGACCGAATGCTGTTGTGTGTGGAGCGTGAGTCAAGGTGAGCGGGGCCAGCCTCAAAAATTCTTCAAGCGGTTCCAGAGCACTCCAGGCACTTCGAACCTCTGCGTGATACGGCCCGGCTTTGCGGGGTGTGGCTCTATCGCGCCTACCTACATTCGTACGATCAAATGCTCGACTAATACCCGGTTTTTCTCTCATCTGTCCACTTGATCAACGCTCCTTACCACCACTCCATACACCGTAATAGTGTTGAAAGGAGCAGGTATGATGCTATTGGTCAAAGAATGTTGACCACCTTTTCGGGTAAAAGAAGAGCCTGATACTAGGCGGCTAATGACAATGTGCGGAGAAGGAAAAGCGGCGGCGGAGCCGCGCAGTATCCTAGAGGCGCGCCGTAGTCAGCCGCTAAGCGGGATGGTTTAATAAAAAACCAAAAATAGCCGAAAAAGTGACTGTTAGCCTAGTTAAGTCCCTGTGGTAATTCGGAGCTCTGCTGTGTGCAACCAACCCGTCGTAGACCGCCACGGCGGAGGTAAAGAAGGGTGGAGGACCTCCAGCCATGGAGAGCGATCTAGCAGCTGATGGTGGTGTGGACCAGGCGGTAAAGGTTCGCCTGGATGAAATGGAGGGAGTCCACAAGCATAATCTGCGACCGGCGGTGCGAACGCTCAAGGGGCAAGGTGTACCGGGCGGTG
Organism: Cooperia oncophora; assembly: GCA_036418165.1. Taxonomy (NCBI): domain Eukaryota; kingdom Metazoa; phylum Nematoda; class Chromadorea; order Rhabditida; family Trichostrongylidae; genus Cooperia; species Cooperia oncophora. Next base: position 6,624 of record MU917749.1, on the reverse strand, counting down.
GTAAGGCCTACAATGCTCTACGGCAGTGAGTGCTGGCCCATCTGCAAGAACCATGAAAGGCAGCTCCACTCAGCTGAAATGAGGATGCTGAGATGGGCCTGCGGCTGGACACGACTCGACAGAGTCAGAAACGAGGACGTCAGGGCGGTCACACAGACGGCTCCGATCCAGCTGAAGGCACGAGAGCAGCGACTGCGATGGTATGGGCACGTACTGAGGAGGCCTGAAGACCACCCAATAAGGAAGGCATTGGAATTCGAAGTAGAGGGCAAGCGACCACGAGGAGCCCCAAAGAAAAGATGGAGGGACGTCATCAAGAAGGACCTCACTGAAGTGAAAGCCACGGCAGAAGATGCAGTGGATCGGAACAAGTGGCGACGTCTAACAAGGACAGTGGACCCTGCGACGGCGCGGCGCTAACGGTAGGGAGAGACAGATTGAGACGACAATTATAGGAAAGAATTTACATTATAGGAAAGAATTTACAGAAAGGACTAGTCTTGGATGAGCGCTCCATCCGGTTGTGAAATGAGATAGCTAACGAAGTTCGCTACGTTTATTGGGTAATTGAGCAGAAAAAGTTCAGCATACTGCTATTCCCATTACAGGAAATGGACGTCGACGTCATCCTCCATTTGGCGACCTTGGTTAGGTTCTCGTGACGTCCTTACTTTTTTTCGTACCTCTTATTACAGTCTCGTTTAGATTCCCTTCGGTCAGTTCCTCTAATTTTGGACGTCCCCAACAACTCAACAGGAAAGGTTGCTTGACTGGTTCCTGGATAACATCATCTGTGCGACGATGTCACTTCAACCAAAAAAGCGAAGGTTAAAAATAAGCTCCGGGTTGAAGAACAGTGTTGATAAAGAGTACTGCCAGATAACGGCTCCAGGTAAAATATTTTATGACGAGACTAATAGACTTTAGGTACTGCACGCTGTACACCCAAACTACACTACGCAATCCTATCTGGTCTGGGTCAAGCAAGTCTTCTACCCTAAAGGGACAGAAAATTCAAAAATTTGTTTGAGAGGATAAAGACACCGACTTGTACATTGGCTGGCCCCTGTATAGGCCACATTGAGTCACTATGGCTCTGAATGGAAGACGAATGTGGTCAGCTCCCCAAAAAAGATATCTGCGGCTAAGGTTTTGTCCTTCACCCTTTCACGATTCAGGAAACAAGGTGAACAAAAAACATTTTCCTGTCTTTGCAATCATACCTTTTGCTCCATAAGATTTGCAAAAATACAGTATGACCATATAATAGGAAAATATCTGAAAAAGGAGGGAAGCATGTTCGGCACTCGTCAATCTCGTTTTGATACGCATTGCATCCTACTCGGCATTCGAAAGCAATGAAGCGTTGAAACTGACGCTATGTAGCGCAACTTCAGCGGTTTTCCAGCCAGTTCTCCTCACAGACACTTTTTGTCCCGATCAACTGACCATAGACATTCACCGGCAGAAAAATAGTCTTTCCCGAGACACTTCTGAACAGTAACAAAATTTTCTGGGATTCGAGTTCCTCGAATTGAAACAGTACATCAAAAAAAGAAACGTCGCTTCTGGAGTTCACCTTGAAAACGATTTTGAGGAGAGTGACGGGTGAGGTACACGCTCAGAGCATTCACATCGAAAATTCCTTGAAAACTTCTGCTGTGCTCAAAACCCGTCGAAATGACAAAAAGTGGGTTCCTAGAGCTGTTCCTGACGATCAGGTACTCTCGTTATGAAAAAAGTCATGAGACGTAGTGACGTTGTCCCAGCTGTTGTTCTTCTGGTGTCTCCCGTATCAGAGCGATAGTTTCCGGGAGTGTGTGCTAGAGTGATCCCACCCTAGAATTTACGCAATCGCAACCGGTGACCTGCATACTGTAAGCCTTTTTGAGCTCGGTGACTGGCTTCTCATTTCGGAGCGATGGAAATAGCGGTGAGGTGTTCGCTCCTTGCTCATGGAAGATGATCCCAGGCATAGTTACCAGGGAAATCTGCCAACTTACCATGGAACTTTGAATGGAGACCTGGGTAGATCGATACGCTTACGCTTCACAGCTCACCACCAAGCCTCCACCTACTGCACCATTACAAACTTTACCTGCTCATAAGTTGCTTGTGAAATGCAGGTTGCAGTTTGCTATCTATATTTGTAATAACCTTACAGACTCAATCTACCCAGGTCTTCACTCAAAGTTCCATGGTAAATTGGCGGACTTCCCTGGTTAGCCTTAGTCTTTCCCGTGCATTGTTGTCCTTTACGGTATGAACTTTGATGGAAGGTGCAACGGGTGCAGCGCCTTCCTTTCCCTCGCACGCCCTATTGAATACCACTCGAAGAAAGTAAGTGCTACAGAGATCACGTGAATGCAGTGAGATTGGTTGGAACATGCGGTGTTTGCTTAATGCCTAATGAGGAGATCGCATTACACCTGCTCTTTCTCTCCTTTGAGTGTTTTCTCACACAACATAAGCCAACGAGGTTGCTCAAAATCAGAAACCTTCTTTAATTGAGGCCGCATTCCGTGGTTGCTAGTGAAAGGTAAGGTGATTAAGAAACAAAACTCTAGGTCTATCCGAATAACTACTGAGAATCTAAGTAGAGCCCCCCCCCTCTTACAGTTGACCACGATTACAAGGCAAGCATTGAGCTGGTCATAATGAACTGCAAGATGGGAGAGGCAACGATGTGGTGAAGAGCCTAAGAGACAGAGACCAGGAAACAATTGGCAAGAGAAATGACGACATTATCACGCCAACATGGGCAACGTGTGCTGGAATAGGCTTTGGCCTCCAATGATAAGCTCGCAGCCCGCCCCTTGTGCATTTCCGAACCGCGTCCACTTCCTTGAAGGTTGCGGATGCTGGTCGGTTTGGGGAAGAGTCTATTTAAGACTTAAACCCTTATTGTACGCAAGATAAGCAGCATATCTTGCCAGTAAAGTACATCTGTCCTCAAAACCCATGATTTGATCCGTCTAGCGACAAAGTGACCTGCGAAAGTAAAAAAAAATTGTGAAGAAATATTCGAAGAAATAGAGAAGAATGACAACAATGTGGGCTCAATGTTTCAGAATTACAGCACTTAATGAGGAACATGGAGTAGGGTTCTGCACAAGGAACTCAATGCCCGGGTTTTTTCTCCCCGCCCCGCCTCCACCTCCTTATCTTTAGTTGCCCTTAGTGCCCGAAATGCCACAATCTCGACTTCAGCAGATCATCATATGGTGACGCATGGAATATTGGGAGTGCTGAAAAAAACACATGTTCGAAGGATTTTACGGGAGTTGGCCAAGATTTCTTCAACCCTATAAGGAAAATTTTCAGTAAGAGGCAGTTCTCGCCATGAGCCACCAAGCTTCTGAGGTTTAGGTGGTGGAGTTGGAAATAGAAAAGAATATAGTACTGTATGCTACTTCACCTGGCCGTAAAGAGAAAGCAAAGCGAACCGTCGGAAACGCCTATAATATCTTCAGCAGCCTTGCTCCTTATTACTTTCTGATGCGAAACTTGTACAGGGTTGTCCGTTGCAGTACTCATCACCTTTCCCCACAAAGAGCTTTGGTTCTCATAAATGACGGCGGGAGTGCGCCTGGAGAATTCGTAGGAATAAGTTATTCAGTAGAAGTCTACTTTATTTGCCTACGGCATCGTCATGTAGCAAATAAATGGCCATAGAACAAAATTTCTGACTGATTGAACGTCAAAGGTACGTTGTGCGGTAGTGTTCGCTGCACCAATGCAAACATTACATGTATGAGGGTTTACACGGGTGATGGGGCGGAATATCGAGAAGGTTATAAGTAGATAGCATCCTTACCACTTACTTTCCACGGGTAAAAGTGAAACACTCTGAGCTACTCGAGACTTGCGCATTTTGTAGAGGGAAGGATGTAACCACTGAAGAAATGACGAAGGGGGCTCTAGATAAAGAATCACTGGTGAGGGCTGAGAGGAATGAAGTCAACGTTGAACTGTTGCTGCTCAGGTGAATGCTACGATTTTCAGAAGGAGCTCGACCGTCATCGCATTAGCCGTTCTTGGCAGTCGCTCCCACAGTGGAAAAGTGGAACCAGTTTTTCGTGGATGAGTCTGCGCAATGTGACAGTGGGCCCTGTTTAGGGAGCTCTTTAAGGTTTGCAAAGTAGAAAAAGGGGCGAACCGATTCCTCAGAGGCATTCAGAGATCGATCAGTCCTTCGAATTATCAGAAAAGTCATCATATCATCATAAAAATGCTGAGTTATGGGCAAAAGTCAGACACCAGGCGGAACCCGACCTTCACTACCTAGCTATCATAATGGAAACATCTTCAAAAACTCTGGGAAGTATCTACCCGAACATCGGCTAGCGCAGCACAGCCGAACCTCGATTAGCCCAGCCCTTTACGCATTCGAACGCAGCTGTGTTTCGGAGTGGGGGTGGAACGCGTGGCGTGTTCCTAATTAACTAATCAAAGCAAGCCATTTCTAGTCTTTGCAACAGTTAGGCCTGTTCGAATCTAACTAAGATTCAGCAGTGTAAAAGCTTACTAATGGTCGAAAGTGAGAGGTGGGTTTAGCAGTGGCGTGTGAAGGAGGCTGTAGTGAAATAAAGCATCTGAACACAAGCATTGCACTTAACACAGACACTTTTAATTCATCAGTATACATTAACAGCCAAAAACTCATCTGCCTTTGAAAATTCCAACTTGATTTCGTTAAAGTGCCAGCCCAGCCATAAAAAACTCACCCTCACATCGACATGCACTACGTTCCTTCATCAAAGGACCCTGGGACGGAAATCACATGGAATAAAGAAGACGTCACTAACCCATAATTGCGCTATAAGCGCACCTACTTACCATTATTTTTGCCGCGAAACCGTTACAAGATGTTAACAACTCATACTATCTCTCAACGCTATAATTATTTTTACTTCTCTACCTGGCCGCGGACCTCGCTTTTTAGTTTACTTCTTTTTTGGACTACTCGCCCACTCAGCATTTGCCTTATCATCACGGCGCACATGTTGTAGAGCACCTTCAGAGCTCACAGCAAATGAATCATGTAAATCTGATTCTATTTAAAAAACGTCTTCCATTTGAATATACCCACACCCACTGGGTCACTCAACTGCATAATCCATCTTTCAAATGTTGCGCAGGTTCTTGTCCACTATTCACTTCCCGTAAACAATGAAAGAACAGAAATGATTGCCATCGTTCCAGTGAAACGTGAAAAGAGAAAAATTCACAACCGTTTCAACAATCACTAGCGATTTCAAGAACACTCTACAGGGGTAGTAATTCGATCCTACATAGCATTATGAAAGCTCGGAAGGACTACACTGCGAGTGTGGTGATCAAAAATCCCCTGTGCCAAACTACTTTTGGCCACGCCTCCTCCTACACCAACTTTCCCCTTTGCTAGCACTTCTCTCGGTTATTTCCTTATGAGAAGGTAGTGACGTGTGATTACGAGTAAAGCTGCTTGTCCAGGATTCGTTGGTCAAACTAAGGTCTCAAGAGAGTAAAGTACTGGTTAGCCTGCTAGCCCCGCAAGTCATTGCGCTGATCACATCGCATTCATTGTGTCACGATTCTGGATGAGACTAGAATGCATATCACATCGCAAAAGGGGTTTGACCAACGCCAAAAAACCTGGGCCTTCACCTTAGCTTCGTGGATTTTTGTAGAGACGCAATTTCCTACCTATTCACGGTCAGTTACAACCAAAGGCCTGACAAATTCTGGACGATGTCCGGTGAAGAGAGTTACACTTCGCACCTGAGACATTTACGTCCTGGTTCTTGACGCTTTCCTCTCAAGTGAGATCTCACGTTCTCTTTCACCTGGGTTCGGCTCTAGTACACCAAAACGAAGCGCTAGCGCATTTGAAGCGATGGTTTCGCTGAAATGGACAGATCGCAATTAGCAAGTGAGTGACGTGTTTAGCAAGTGAGTGACGTGAACAACTCGGGTCTGAAGTCAGCGAGGGGTTGCCCTTTGCAGGCTGACGCTGAAAAGGAATAGGGCCGGATTTCCACTTATGATTAGACTCATAAGACCCATGATAGGTGTTTCCCTTCGTCGCGTCTTACTGTACGCTCTCTCGCCGCTCCTTTGTCTTGTCTCTCGCACGCGCAGTCTCTCTACAACCTAAGCCGCTACAGTCCCCGATCTTCAAGAAGTTTCACTCCCAGTATTTTTTACTTTTTTCCCGCTTTTTTCTTTCAGTTACCTAGCATCCTGTCAACTGTTTTTGGTCCCCACCACCTACGGTTTATAATCGCGAAATATGTCTCAAAATTCATTCCACACTTTTGCTCTCGTATGATTTTTTAGACATCATAAATAGGAGGGAATTTGTGCTGCAAACGGCAGCCAGTGTTTTTTGAGCGCCAACGTCTAAAATCTACGAAAGGGGCTCCCAGTTCATACCTTGTTCTGAATTCCAGATTACATATGGTGGGTGTGTGACTAGCGGAGGACGATGCTACCTCTGCGCTATCGCGGATCACAGCGTGACATGATCAGCTGAGTCATTTCAAGATGCAGAATACAGGATCAGAGGCACCGAACTCAGCTGTGGAGTCGCTATAGGAAAGTTTTACAGCCCTTCGCCAAGGAGGCGGTGGACCAGACCAT
>MU917747.1:0-11153 GCA_036418165.1 Cooperia oncophora | reverse complement strand
AAACGGGTTCTACGACCTGAAAGACCTCACTTGTTAATTTTCACTATAATTTCGGGTTCTCAGGCACTCAACTTTACGGGGTCGTTGGATTGCATTTGGTTATTGGAAGTACCACATGACTACAATATTGTGCTATTCATCAACGAGTTCTCGCTTTACGCTCCAAACCACTGCGAGCTTAACTTCTTTGAAGTGTATTCGGGAACTAGATCGGACAAGCCGCTGAAGAGGTAATTTATGATTGTTTCGTATTATCTTTGAGGCTTTGTTGTTCGGAAGAAATACAAAAAGGTGATAATTGTCCGTTTCAAAGAAGGATAAGAGCTCAATGGACATGCCACGCTGATCGTGTAGGCAAGCTCGCTTCGACCCCACCTCATTCCTCATTGATTCGTTCCTCCTCTTTGGTAGCTCAGAGCGATGAGCCCACCGATGGGAGGTGCTGTGATCTAACCAGGAGATGGTTTCAAATTTCCATGGGACGTTGACTGGAAACCCGATTTCATCGAAGGAATATGAAATTCTAATTGCTCTGTGCTAATGGATTTTGCTATTGTGCTATTGCATTATTGCATTTTTTGCCTTTGCAAAATGCAGGAAGCCTTTCATTCCCCACATTTGTACTTTGCCTTTGAAAGCCCTTCGAGTTACCTATGCTTCAATTCAATGTCCTATGGTTGTCGAATCTATTACCTGGTAAATCACACATTCACAGAACCAGCGTGGGTGCGCTTCTGAGGATGAACTGTGCACTTACCTCAGAGGATAGTCTTGCTATGTGGCGTGTCACTTTCTCCCCTTCAAAAGTGTACGGGAACGGGGCAGGAGAGTACTGGGCCCTCTCCCCTGTGTCGTCTCCATACTCCGCCCGCGCTATCTTCATAGTGCAACACTTGCGTCGATACCAAGGAAACATGTGGAGAACAACAGTGAAAGAGCGAAGAAAGTAGCGCGTTTGGCTGTGGGGGGGGGGGTGTGGCGTGCCTGCAGCGGCGCGAGCGAAGTATGGAGACGGCACCTGGGTTCACTAACTTCCACCTCCGTTCCCGTGCACTTTTGACCGGGAACGGGGCACAGTACTGGAGCTGTGGACCCATTCTCCCTCGCACACTGTGAGTATTAGGATTTACGGAGAGTTAGTGTACAGATTGCCTTCAAGGTCATCTTCAGAACTGAGACTGTTCTGGAAAGTTCGTCCATATTGGGAAAGCCCTTATAAGCAGAGATGAAAGATTCGTTCCCAAAGTGTCAACTCATTCTTTACAGGTACTGTGGTGTGACAGCTGGACACGTATTCTCATCACATCATCTGATGTACATCCGTTTTTATCTGCATGATGCGAATCGCCTCCGAAACACCTCGATTTCTGCCCTGTACTCCTCCTTCGTCAAATGTTTGTCGTTCACCTCCACTATCTGTTTTCCTTGACGACTTTGGGTATTTTTCAGTGAAAAACTGCTCTTCAATGCAGCTACTCACTTGCGGCGACGAAAACTGCGTGCCGCAGTCATTGGCATGCAACGGTCGCATCAATTGCCCCTATGGTAACGACGAAAGGAATTGTCATGTTGGTGAGTCGCTTCCTCCCACAAGCTAGCGCTATGGAGTAGTTGGTAAAGGTGCCGTCTGTAATGGGACTTTTATCATCGTTAGCATCAATTTCAGTTATAATTTTCGAAAATGCAAAACGATTTTCCTTCCGGGAAGAGCTTGCCCATAGTGATTTTAGTGATATTTATTTATTCATATATTTACTTGAATAAGGCAGGGATAGCCGAGTGGTTAAGGAGTGTAGACTCATGTTCTCACTCTGAGCCACGAGTTCGATCCCTGCCGAGGCACAAACCTGCCTTGCAAAAATTGCAAAAATGGGGACGATACCAGCGTCAGGCCCAGGTTGACAGGCCGGCTGATGGAGGAACCCGTCACAACAATCATGACAAGTCGCAAAAGTATCAGTGTTAAAGCTAGGACGTCACCCGGAAGTGGCGCGCAGAACCCTCGCCCGAGTTCTGTGGTCAGTATGCGAGGGATGACCGACCTCGGCCAAAGGAAGCTAGTTCGAATTGGGACCCAACGTGGGCAAGTCTCGGGAAGTCTACCTCCCGAGCCTACTACCGGGAAGTCTCGTGCGACCGGGTGCGAACGCCCGTGAGACTGGAGAAGGTGTCAAACTCTTCTACAATGGAGGAAACATCGAGACGCAGTCCTTGAGGGATTCTGCTATGGCCACGCCGTTTCGTGGCCATAGCGGTGGCAGAATCCCTCGAAGACTGCGTCTGCGTCTCGCTATGGTCACGCCATTCCGTGTCCATAGCGGTAGCCGAATCCCTCAAGGACTGCTCTCTGTGAACAGGATCAGTGATCGGATCATGGGAGTGAGAATGGACACGAAGGAGGGGTACTGGACAGTACTGACCGTGTACGCACCACAATCCGGTTGCTCCGAGGCGGAAAAGGATGAGTTCTACCTGACCCTGGACGAGGCCATAAGATCGGTTCCGGAAGATGTACCTCACCATAGCTGGGGATCTGAATGGCCATGTGGGAAGTGACAGAAGGGGTCTAGAAAGGGTGCACGGAGGTCAAGGAATAGGAGCAAGGAACGCTGAGGGAGAACGGATCCTTGACCTAGCCACAGCCCACGACTTAGCAATCTGCAGCACCTTCTTCGCGAAAAGGAGGACTCAGAAGATAACCGGCAGCAGTGGATGAAACCCCGTCCCTGTAAGAAGGTCGTCTCTCAAAACCGTCAAGGATATCAAGGTACTACCTGGGGAAGAGCTGGGCCCTCAGCACAGGCCTCTCCTGGCAGACATCGCCATAGACCTCCCCAAGAAGACGAGGGTGAGAGCAGAGCGAAGAATTCGGTGGTGGAAAATGCGCAAGGTAGAAAAGGATAGCCTCGGCCGAAGAATACTGGAGGCTGGGCTCCCAGACCCACATGGGCCAGTCCAGGACACCTGGACCTACGCAGCAGAGGTCATCCTACAGTGTGCAAGGGAGGTCCTGGGAGAGACGCGAGGTGGTATCAGAGGAGACAAGGCAGCCTGGTTCTGGAACGAGGAAGTCCAGAGGATCGTCAAGCAGAAGAAGGAAGCATACAAACGCTGGCAAAAGACACGGAGCCCAGAAGACTTCGCTGCCTACAAGAGCTGCAAGCGACTCGCTAAGGCAGCCGTTGCTAAGGCCAAGAATACGGAAATGGACGCCCTGTACGAGAAGCTGGAGGGCCGAGAAGGGGACAAGTTCGTCTTCCGCCTGGCTAAAGCTCGGCATCGCGCTGCTCAGGACATCAGGGTCGTAAAGACTGTGAAGAGCAGCAACGGGGCCATTCTCAGGAAACCAGCCGAAGTCAGGAAGAGGTGGGAAGAATACTTCGAGGGACTTCTGAACGAAGAATTCCCTCGCAAGGATAGCCCACAGATATAGGCAAGTCCCGATCACTCCCTGGACGAAGGATGAAGTCCGCCGAGAGCTAGGGAGAATGAAAGTTGGGAAAGCAGTGGGTCCAGACGGGGTACCGATAGAGGCATGGAAGGCCCTTGGAGAGCATGCGAGTTGACTCACACAGTTCCTAAACAAGATGACGTTGATGCCGGCTGCGTGGAGGACCAGCACAATCGTCCCCATCTTCAAACAGGGAGGGGACGCGACGGAGTGCTCCAACTACCGCGGCATCAAGTTGACTCCCCATACCATGAAGCTGTACGAGCGCCTGGTCAACACAAGGCTAAGGGAACTTGTCTCTATCTCGCAGGAAAAGTTCGGCTTCATGCCCGATAGGGGCCATCTTCATCGCCAGACAGCTGATGGAGAAGTACCGAGAGAAGCGGCGACCCTGCTACCTAGCCTTCCTGGACCTTGAGAAGGCATTCGACCGCCTGCCTCGGCCTGTACTCTGGAGAGCGCTTAGAGAACGTAACGTTCCGGAGCACCTGGTCTCCATAGTGAAGGACATGTACGATGGGGCTAAAGCAGCTGTACGCACCCCTCACGGCTTGACAAAGGAGGTAAACATTACGGTTGGGGTACACCAAGGATCAGCCCTCAGCCCGTTCCTCTTCCTCCTGACTCTGGATGTCATGGAGAACTCATGGAGGGGCCACTGAAAACCATCCTCTACGCTGACGACATCGCCCTGATAGCGGACAGCAGGGAAGAACTCCAGGACAAGGTGCAGCGGTGGCAGGATGTGCTCGCTGAGAATGGACTCCGGCTGAACGTAAAGAAGACCAAGTTCCTGAGCTCCGAAGAGTGTACCGAACCCATCGTAGATCGCCATGGCGAGAGCATCGAAAGGGTCGAGGACTTCCAGTACCTGGGGAGCGACCTAGCAGCTGATGGCAGCGTGGACCAGGCGGTGAAAGCCCGAATCAACGCAGCCTGGATGAAATGGAGGGAGTCCACTGGCATCCTGTGCGACCGGCGGTGCTCGAGAACGCTCAAGGGCAAGGTGTACCGGGCGGTGGTAAGGCCAATGCTCTACGGCAGTGAGTGCTGGCCCATCTGCAAGAACCATGAAAGGCAGCTCCACTCAGCTGAAATGAGGATGCTGAGATCTGCGGTTGGACACGACTCGACAGAGTCAGAAACGAGGACGTCAGGGCGGTCACACAGACGGCTCCAGCTGAAGGCACGAGAGCAGCGACTGCGATGGTATGGGCACGTACTAAGGAGGCCTGAAGACCACCCAATAAGGAAGGCATTGGAATTCGAAGTAGAGGGCAAGCGACCACGAGGAGCCCCAAAGAAAAGATGGAGGGACGTCATCAAGAAGGACCTCACTGAAGTGAAAGCCACGGCAGAAGATGCAGTGGATCGGAACAAGTGGCGACGTCTAGCAAGAACAGCGGACCCTGCGACGGCGCGGGAGTTAGGGAGAAGAAGAAGATATTTGCTTGAATACACCCTAGAATGTGCCACAGGCCTAGATAAATAATTTTGGTAATAGCAGCCAATGGCTCAGTAAGAATTTGAGCACGAAAAATATTGGAAAAGAAACACAGGACAAGAGAGAACAAATAGTTTGTGAGTTGGAGTTTAAAGAGAATGAGAACCTTTGTGATAGAAGGTTAAGGTCATTTCCTCCTTCAGCTAGATGAAAGGCTCTATTCGCAAAGTCCTTGATCAAGAACGCAGAGTGACGGCAAAAGTACTGAGGTTTGCGGAGAACTTAGCCCCTTACGTTCGTCTGGGACCCCATTGAAAAACCAAAGGTGGATATATCGATTTTTCGTGAGATGATTTGGTAGTTCGCTAAAGAATGTTGAGTCTCAGGTCGTGTTCATGCTTCGCTGTTCGAGCATCCAACCGTGCTCACTCAGCAATCATCGCTGCAACCGTCACTAAGCAGTGAAGGGTGGGGGAGGGACCTGAGACTGACGCCAGCGTACTGGGTGAGCGGAGTCACTTGCATTCAGGTGGAGTCACTCTAGAGCCCTTACCGTACAATGTTCTGATGCGAATCTCACATGAAGATGATCATTTTGACCCATACTGTTTGCCCCTTGATCCTCATTAGTAATGTCTGTCCCTTCAAATGCTAGCGTTGTAGCCGATATTGCTCAAAGAAATTCCGAGCACGCTTTTCATGAGATTACTGTGTTTTAGCTCAAGACTTCTTCATTCGTATGATTTCGAATGCATACAGTCCCCTAATTTTGCTCATCCTTCTCGTGGCTCTTGCTGTGCTTGGACTCTACCTCCGGTACTATTTTCCGAAGAACTGCTGTCAAAGCACCAAACTCAGGTACTTACATGCATCTATGGGTAAACGCCCTTAGTAGAATGCTTTTCATTTCAGGTATTCTCGTCGCTTACCTGACAGTGGACGACAAAATGGGATTCTCAGGACAGCAGCCTGGAACGGCGATTACACCATTTCGCCGCGATGAGGCTTAGGCACATCCAGGCAAATCGATCAAAAATTTGCTGGTCCCCTCTGGTTTCAAGACAGACCCCGTGCACAACCAATTCGTAGGATTCCTTCCTTGCCCAAGTAGTATCCTTCTTAGTACCCCTTAACACTGGCGCTCTTCTGCGGCTCCGCAAGGAGTGGCGAGGGCGTTACTACCTTATAAGTTGCAGTTACACTACGCATCCCAGCTCTGGAATGGCGTGGCTGCTTGTTTTACTTGAACATGGTGTGTTTTGTTGGTGAATCTGATACGAGCATTATTCCCTTGTACTGGACAAAGTTATGGTGCAACTGTTCTAAATCTGCGACATCCCTTCAAAAGCGCAGCTCACCACGCTTCAACACGGTACGCAGCCGGTTCATATGGTAATTCGTCTCTGGGATTTGAAGTTTATATAAGGTAAACCGTACGATGTAACGGATATAGCTGCAGCTTCCCATGGCCACAGCGTTCTTGTCATGCTTGGGCAAGGAAGAAGTCCTCCGTGTTGGCTGGGCGCGGGGGTCATTCTTCGAATGGATTGACTAACCACGAGACATATCAATTTTGTATCAGATTAGGCGCCTTTAGCAACAGTGTGAAAATGGTTTTTTTATGTTGTTATATGCATCTAACCGCGGGAACTCGCTTCCAGTGTGGCAGAGAACAGAAGATGAGTACATAATATAGTTCTATTTTTTGTTATAAAGATTTATCTACAGTGTTGCTCTGGAGTGCATGAATGGAGCCCTTCAAACGGAGTGTTGCCTTAGTGTTCTCTCCAAAAACATTCAGCAGCACTTACCCTTCGGGGTATCGAAGTCTTCTTGTGGGTAACCTAATAATCATAAAAATACTTGTAGAGCCTAGGAGAAACGAATGTAACTCAGCGAGCTAGCCGCCTCGCTGTCATACGTTCCTCAACACACATGAAAGGTATCGATTTGCTCACAGACTTTGACAAAGGCGAGTTAACCGAAATGGCCCAATAAAGTTTTTTCCACCATAACAACCTCCTGGTCTGGCATAAAAAACAAAGCAACATTGAATTCAGATGCCAAGGTTCCAAGAAAGACGGACATGGAGAATCTCTCAACAGATTTTCAGTCATCTTGCCTTCATTGGTTGCCTTCAAATTGCCTGCTTGAGGTGGCTTTCCGAAATATACCGTTAGCAAACAACTAGTGGTTTCAACCCACAGCGCCCATCCAGAGATCGCACGTGCGGTGATTGCAACTTCACACGAACTCCTTTGATGGGACATAACCAGCTGATTTCAGGGTTGCCGGAAAAATATTGGGTCGGCAGCTAACTAACTGCGGACTTTTTAGAATATCAATGACAATTTTTTCATGGAACGAAATAATTTTATTCTGTAATGTATTGCCCATTTTATCAATGACCTTTTGCCATCTTTCAGGCAGCATCATAATCCCACGTTCATAAAACTTCTGGTTTTTATTAGCAAAAAACTGAATCAGGTGCGATTTGACATCATCATCATTATTGAAATTTTTACCATTCAAGGAGTTTTGTAAAGAGCGAAACAAAAAGTAATCTGATGGTGCAAGGTCAGGACTATATGGTGGATGTGGCAAAACATCCCAACCAAGCTCCAATAATTTTTGCCGAGTGGCCAAAGATGTGTGTGGCCTTGCATTATCATGATGGAATACCACACCTTTTCGATTTGTCAATTCGGGCCGCTTTTCTTCAACAGCATTGTTTAATTTCGTTAGTTGTTCAATGTAGACATCAGAATTGATCGTTCGGTTGGGTGGTAAGAGTTCAAAGTAGACAATTCCTTTGTAATCCCACCAAACTGATAACAAACCTTCTTTTGATGAATATCAGCTTTTGATGTTGTTTGAGCTGGTTCACCTGGCCTGCTCCGCGATCTTTTCTTGATATTCTTTTTCTTTTCTTGATATTGTTGTGAATAACCCATTTTTCATCGCCAGTTATCAGTCGTTTTGAAAATGGATCATTTTCGTTACGTTTCTTAAGCAAATCGCAGTTGTTAATGCGTTGCGTTAAATGCGTTTCTTTCAGTTCATGAGGAACCCATGTATCAAGTTTTTCAACATAGCCAAGCTGTTTTAAGATGTGATACGTGGAGCTTCTCTGCGATCTCAGGTGTTGTACTGTGAGATCCGAATCGATTGATAAGGTGTCATCAACTTCAACTGCAGAGCGTTCTTCATCTTTGAGTGAAAAATCACCAGAACGAAATTTGGCAAACCAATTTTGACACTGCCGTTCTTTTAAGGCTTCGTCACCATAAACAGCACATAACTTTTTGTGAGCTTGCGATGCGTTTTTCCCTTTGCGGAAATAAAAAAGTAAAATATGACGAAAATGTTCCTTTTGATGTTCCATTTTTCAACGAACGCCAAACAAAAACTATGCAACCAATCAAAAAACTTTTTATACCGATTGATAGCTGAATTGCCAACTGTCTAATAACAAAATAAGTTTTACACTTGCTCTACGTCAGCAAACCTAAAATTCAACTGAAAATCTATGAGTGAAATCCGCAATTACTTAGTTGCGAACCTAACAAAAGCGAGCAAAAGAAAGAGCAGAGGCGGGTGATAGGAGAACAAAAGTAAGATAAGACATGCAGCTAAGTGATTCCATTCCGTAGTTCACTCGATAAAACTCGGTCTTTTGAGGAATGCCACCCCTCAACAGAGATATAAAATGCCCAAATGAAGTTCGGAATGGCTGTGAGTGATCTGGTACTATTGTCAATCCACACAGTTGCGGTATGCCTGTATTTTATAGTATCCCCCAACGGCGAAGGTCGATTAAGCAGCGGATTTCTTTGCTAGATGCCTTCTACTCAAACTCGAGGTATTCCCCTTTGCTTACCGCAATGTGGCAGTAGTGGTTAGGAAGCTAGTTTTCCAGATTATGGATTCAAGCAGATTTGAAATGCCGAATTTCTTTCAAAAGTTAAAGTCGTGGCGCTCCAATCGTGAAAGATCCTGCTCATCATGCACGGAAGTTGCCGTATACACCGGAGATGTCGGGTAGGCTGGAACTAGTCCTTCCTTCGTGGATTTAAAACCCACTGCGACCACCTAAGGTCGATTCCTTTCCATGCGTGGCATAAGGTCTGTAGCAGTTCAAATGTAATACTCCTGGAATTCTAGATACGCTCCGATGAATTGATGCTTTTTAAGTTTCCGCCCTGTTCGATACGCCGTACGCACGCCAGAGTCAAGCGATACGCCAGAGCACGCCTGAGTATGACCGCACAGCTAGTCGTTTGACGTGGATGTAATGCAATCGCGTATCGAGTAGTCGGAAGCATAACAGCATTACACTATCACTATCCTGTAATAGCTTCACTACCCTTCTCTTCGAATGATTGAATTGTTACACGTCTACCATAGCAATCACCTTAAAGGCAAATTAGTACTCGGTCTAAAGGGAGTAGGGGAGAAAATGGTGAAAAGTCGAGCTACACGGCGAAAGCTGTAAAAGAAGCCCTTGTCCTGTATGACTCAAGAAGCAATTTGGGACGAGTTTCCCGTTGGCATCGTGCCAATAACCGCTACGGTAGATACGGCTGCATGTATGTACTCATATATCCATGCAGCACCGCAGCCGCTTCATATCAATCCCTTCGCTTCATATTGTACTTCGCAAATGAAGCGATACGAGCATCAGGTACGGTCGTCCATTTGTGGGCAAGCGGGCGCAGTGGGGGTACAGCTCGGTGCATTGTGGCTTGATAGGGCGCCGTGGAGTACCTTTTTTGGAAAAGCCTCCACATAGCGCACGTTCAAGGACGCCGAATTGTGTCCTGCTATGCGTATTAATCCTTCACGTCTTGAGGATTTATCGCATAACTTGCATTCAAAGACATACTCTAAACCCACCTCTGAGAACGGTCCTTGTCGAGTAGAACGGGTTGGAAGCTGTGCATCTGCAACACACTCGGCATTTGACAGCGGAAATGAAAAAAATGGAATGGAAATGAGGTCGGAAGGTAGTGATGCTTGGGTACCTTTAGAATTTCCTCGCTCAGTCCTTAAAGGCAAAGTCCACGGTCACAAATAGTATATAATGGGAGCTCAGATACGAATAGCAAGGTACTAAGTAATCCTACTATATATAATCCGCTAAGTGTGTCTGTTGGTGTGTGTATATGTGTGAATGTTTGTCTGTATGTGTGTTTGACCGGAAATTCATAACTTCCTTCAAAAGAGCGATGGACTGATAAGTGATGTAGGGGGCAGGATGGGAACATTATTGGTGGGTGACAGGAAGTGATAACAGTTGATAAGATACCACAAGGGCCTTAGAAGGAAAAGGTCACCAACTCCATAGCGCGCCATAGCAACGATGGGACGTTGGTTCCAAGAGGTAAGATAGGGTGCAGGATGGGAACATTATTGGTGGGTGACAGGAAGTGATAACAGCTGATAAGATACCAGTGGTGTACGAGCTTGAAGCGGGATCGGAATACCCGTCAGGGTAGAGTTACGCCGGAACCCCATACTGATTCCCGTGACGAAAGAACCCAAAGTGCCCAAGCTCTTGGTGGGACGGCGCTCTCCTTGAGCGACAGGAACGCCCTAGCAAGGCTATCCTGTGGGACGAAAAATGCTACGACCACTTCTTACATTAGCCTTAGTCCCCTGCAGGCTGTCACTGCTCAGTCGTGTAGCGCTGGTTCAAGCACACAGCCAAAGGCTCATAATCTCAGGTTAAGCTACACAAACAAGAGAAGGACAAGAGCGAGTCATCTGATAACCTGCACTTACAACTGCAGGAGTATCAGTTCGGCCGCTCAGCTTTCGGCACTCATTGATGAAGCTCAACGGATCAAGTATCATGTAATCGGACTCAGCGAGACAAAGAGGAAGGAATCGTTAACATGCACGTGGACAGATGGAACGGCATTATACCTAGGAGCACGCAAGCACAATGCAACTTCAGGAGGTGTTGGATTCATCGTGGCACCTGACTTCTGCAAGCATGTACGAAGTGTCAAGTTCTACGGTCACCGTTTCGCATTACTCAGCGCCAGTATCTCCAAAGATATACACGTCGCCATTATACAAGTATACGCGCCCACAGCGGATTGCGAAGAAGAAGAGCACAACGACTTTTACGATCAACTCGAAGAGCTTGTACACAGCCAGAAAGGCTATGTCGTAGTGATGGGCGACTTCAACGCCCGAGTCGGATCGCGAAAGGCTGGCGAATTATTCATAGGCCCTCATTCTGCTGAGCAG
>MU917744.1:0-10117 GCA_036418165.1 Cooperia oncophora | reverse complement strand
TGTGGCCTGCATAATGACTTGCGGGGCCTGTCAATGTACAACTTAATTTTCTTATCCTCCCAGTTGAGTCTGGTACCAATTTACCGTTCCCGCAGCATGGAAGGCTTTGTTGGCTTGAGTGGAAGCTGAGCCGGGATTTTGCCAGAGCTGTTTTTAACAGGCTTCACAGCGCAAGCCAAGAACAATCCGAAAGACAGAGGGAGACAGAGAAACAAAGGACGTAACAATTGCCAAGAACGAATGTTACCTTAATTCGGGCGACTGCCCTTACGCTAGTTTGAGCGACAGTCCTAATAGGAACATTTGGCTATTAACAGTTGGCAGCGTTCGTAGGAAGGGCTCTACGTCACGAGAGCGAGGCAAAAAACATGTTCGCCCACGAAGTAAGTACTATAAGGGCAAAAAAGAGCATGCCTCGTAGAATGTTAATTCAACAATCGCAATGAATTAGTGGAATGCGTTTGAAATGGGCACAGTTTGCGCCATATAACCCGACTCGGTTTCTTATCATTATCAGTTTACATGAAATAATCAGCAGCAGCGATCTACATAGTGGTTTTTATGTAGAGTAGTGCTGAGGTTAAGGAGTCCACAAGAACTGATAAAAAGGCAAATAGTGAGGCGGAATGATAAGTTTTGTTGCGCAAATAACGATGTCGACCCCGTTTAACAAAATTTTAGTGGTGTTTTTAATCGTTCCGACCCAGCAAATCCGGTTTCATTCGGTGCTCCGCGCCCTAATAGCGTATTTGCGCAGTTATAATCCCTAGGTTATGAACGACCTCACCGAAATCAGAGCTTATCGATCAAAATCAATACTCAAGGGAAAAATTCAAGTCGTGTACGAGCTCGAGAGCTAGTTCACTCTCAAGGCTCAAGGATAAATTCTCTGGTAGTAATGAGTAGCAGGGCACAATTTAGGACATTTTGGGTATAGCAAATTTAGCGAAGTTGGTGTGCACATGCTCTATCCTAATACCCAATATTTTCTCGTATTGAACCTTTACTTTACCCACACTTTGGAGGATACAACACATCCGTTAAAGGCACACTAGCGGGACGTTCGTCGGCATCGGAGTCGGAAATAGAAGTGTACGCGCCAATTGACTTGCTCGTATAAAAAAAGCAAAGCAAATAGTCAAAAAGTCTCGGAATCAGGCTCACCTGTGCTAAGCGAGATACGAAAAACTCGTTGTTGTTCTCGGGCAAAAGGCCAGACGAGAGCGGCGAGAGAGCGCGCAAACGAGTAAGCTAACCGATAAGATATCTTATCAACGTGAGCGGTGTTACTGATTTTCTGGAGGAGTCTCTTGTACAAACTTGTGCCCTACCACTGCTACCTTGAAATTTTCTGACGCGAAAATTGTACAGGGTTATTCGCTGCGATTTCTACTATCTTTCCCTCCAAAGAGTTCAAATACTTATAGCTGATAGTAGGCCGTGCCTTCGAGGATACATGTGTTCACGACTTCCGGGAATCACATTGGAAAGCTGACCTTCGCTGAAGAGAAACCAAAGAGAAAACTGTGCAAGTATTTGAGTTTTCACATATCAGTGAAACTTATTCTTAAAGGCAGAGCCCGCGATCATTCGCCATCACAGATAGTGGACTAGGAATTCGCACATAGACGAGAAGGTTCTGAGTAACTCGATAGTGAAGGGAAAAGCAGCAAAAAACATGCCAATCGCCCTAAATAGAACCCCATTCCGATATCAGTTTGACGTGCCCAGTTACCTCCATCTTCAACAATAAGCCCTTATCCGCCCAGCTGATTCCCCGATAAGAACTCTACGACCGTACAAGTGACGATTTTCATGCTTTTTCGTCCTGCAGCTTCGTTTTTCACTGAAAGGCGGGCCTTGAGGGCGGAGTCTGGAGGCGGAGTCACTGGAAAAAAGGAGGCGTCACTGAACCTATATTGCGCTATAGCGCCCCTCCCTTACAATTTTTTGTCGCGAAACCGCTACAAGGTTGTTCCTCGCGGGCCACACTACTCTCCCGACGCCATATTTTCAACTTCTATACCTGATCGGACCGTACCTTTAAGTACCTTATTATCAATCCAAAAGTTGGAAGGTGAAAGAGACCATAATAATAGGCAGAATTTACTAAATACGAACAATATCAAACTATCACGCCTTGCGTCAGCGCGCTGCTGTTCCGGACAAGGCCGTCGTCAGGGTCTTCATTTGTGGACACAAGAAATGAGCAAATTGTAGCGCAATAGTCTGATGAATACCATCGCTCTCAATCTAATCAGAACACCATCGAGTGCTCAGTTCCCAGGTGCAAACGAATTCTGTATCGGGCACACTACAGATGAACAAGTCAACAGTCTTGCCAACGAAACGAGTTCGAGAGTAAATCCCTATCCCACATTTTTGAGAAGAAAAATCGGAATTCACAAAAAAATCAATTAAGAGCGAGGCGGTCCGAGTTGAGTCCATGAGCGTCTGAAGCAAACGAGCTCTCTTGTAACCGGTCCCGAAAACCCAACACACTCGGCTCTGATGCAAACAGCAGAGCAGCGGATTATGACCAGTCGGCTGTCACCAATCGATGAACACGTGAATCTCATGTCATCATTCAGTGATTACCACGTGGTTGTAGAACAATTCGGCCGTTAGCCGTCTAAAAAAGGGTAGTAGACGAGGCTCTCCAGTGCGAGGAAGGGCTAAACGCAGACCCATTAGGCTATACCTCCACCTTTTCTACATAGGAACTGCCCAGTGTCCAGCGCGTTCTTTCGAAAAGGTGGGATAGGTGTGCAGTGGGGAGCATCCCATAGAGAGCTTATTCTCCGAAATGGATAGCGGTACAAGTACATACAATTGATCACGCAGCACTTGGGACTGCGGCCAGGGGGTATGGCCTGGAGGAGACCGGATTCTCTCTGCACAGTAATCACTAAGCATTAGCATCCGTCATATTCGCCAAGTAGCGGCGATCGGTCGTACGTAACAGAGCGTGCCCAAACCCAATTACTCGGAATCGCTTAGCTTGTTAAATAAAGACCGCAACTTGTAGACTTTTCTCTTAAAAATGGTACTACTCGGAACTTAGAATTCTGACAGAAGAGTATCTTGATTGTGTGTTAGGGGGTTTCAGCTCTTAGTGAGATTATGGGCAGCCTTCATTTTCTAGGCGAGGTTATGTTCTTGGTTTCCTGTTTTCATTATTTCAGATTGTATATGAGCGTCCTTGAACATTTTCTATTTCCTGACTGTTTCCACTTCCAAAACATATATTCACAAGTCGAGCTCAAACACAGGAAAAAAGCAGAAAAATCTCTAAGAAGGACAAACTACTAATTATTTTACGCGAATATTCAACAGAAGAAGAAACTTGTACATGTCATTCAATCTCGACGAATGAAAAAAGTAACACACAAAAAAAAACTTACCCTGAATCGAGCTTCACGCTTTTTGCTCATTTCTATCTGTATCAGAAAAAAGTGTAAAACAAAAGCCGTCAACTGGTTACCCTTTCTACTGTGTCATTCCAAAGTTCCTCAATTGCAACTAGAAGAAAGAAGCGGGTGAATTTAGTCGATTTTTTTCCAAAGGACTAGAGTGGCTTCGAGTAATAGCGTAGGTTGCGCTCTCTCGGAGTATGACAACACAGCATCGCTACAGATCGCGGCGCTCGCCGCTGGCTTGTCGCAATTGTATGAAACGCTGGCCTTATGATCGATCAAGATAAAACAACCAGTGATGCAAACTTTGCTGTTGGGTTATTTTGATGCCTCTTGCACAACCGAACTGGGGTTGTGCGGTGTCAGGAACGGCTCTCAAAATGCTCTGCTGTATTTGTTATCACTGCTAATGAAGACTAGATATAACAGTTCAGCTTAGTGGTCATCGGAACAGTGCGCTTCGCACTTTCTTGCATTCGGCAATCAGTCTATGGCGTCCTTTCTTGAACGCTAGACTTCCACAAGTAATTCTTTCTTCTTGATTGACTGATTGGGACGTCGGTCGTTGTTCCCGTGTTGAAGCCTGAAAATCTTACGTATTCTGTACGCAAGGGGAGCCACGTAAAGTGAGTGAGAAGACTGCTATTGCAGCAATAAGCGGCTTCGTTCCTCACCCTGAGTCCATAACTGAGTTAGACGATTCTGTCTACCGTAAGCTTACTCTCAATACTTGCAACAGTATGAGGAGAAGGAGAAACGGCAGTGCAAACAAGATTCTCTTACAGCTTATTTCGCCTTCGACTGGCGATGTTCAACAATAATCAATGAAGTGATCGATTTCGGAGAGGAATTTCTTTGAGGGAGTACTATCCCACTACTCGAATGTGTTCAATATATATCATAAACAGGGGTGGCAGGATCTCTTCTGGCCCATGCAAGAGAACACACTTCTGCGCAGTAAATCTGCCAAACGTCTGCTTTTTTAATCATAATGAAACTGATTTTCAGCGTCAAAAGTGACGGGTGCATGTGGCACTATACCACTAGCATGGCTAGGATTCAGGTCTCGTTCAGAGTCTTGCCCCAATGACAAACATTGCCTTCTTCAAGCCACTTATTTACCATGCTATCATTAGCAGTCACTTGAAAACAAGGACGAGAATAAGTGTTTAGATTCGCTCTATCTGAGACGGACAACTCGATCTGTCACTCCTTGATGGTTCATCAGTAACGAGGATACTGTGACGTAGTAACGCCATGCAATTTTCAGAAAAAAGAAAAGAATCAGAAGCAACCACCATTCAGATGGCGATGCATGAAACTTGTAAAGATTGTGTGAGGAAGCAGCATGCAGAGGTGATCAGATGAGTGCTCAATCTCCCTGAGATACTGCAACTCCTAAGATGTGATGCGTAGCATCATTTCACCGAAGGTCACCACAGCTGTAGATGTTCATATTTTGGGACAAAATGCAGAACTGAAATTTGCGAATAACCCATCTTATGTTGAAATGAAGTACGCAGCCACGCCCTCCTAGTTAGCAAGAGATTGGCCTTCAATTTTAAGACAAAGTTAAAGGAAAGAACGTCAAAGGCAGCACCCACTGGACCTGATCTCCCATACTTATGTGCTTTTATTTGTTCCAGGGTTCTGTTGTGGTGCATGCGATTGCGCACGTCAGCGTCACAGAGTGCTAGCCAGTTATACAGGCAGAGCGAGCCGTTATGGTAACTCCTTTACGGTAGGAATGTTATGTCTTAAAGTTTTCGTATCTGGTAACCCCTCTCTCATATCTTGCTTTATCCAAACCTTAGCTTTGCCCTGCAAGCGTGAACGGTTGGGCGGCGCGTGAACTTCTCCAATGCAGTCGTCAGAAATCATTGACGATTTTATCGTTTAATGTGAAGAACAATAGAGCGTGGAAAACATAAAAAATCGTCGAGATGTTTTAGGAAAAAAACGACCGTCCTCCAGAAGTTAAACATGACCGGCATCTTCTTCACTGATCAACATTTTCAACAAGAGCAGGGTGCCTTGACTGACTCTGTGTATATCTAGTTAACGGCTTCATCACAGGAACTCTTTACAATTGAAGATGTTTGTTCCTCGATTAGAGTCTCGAATCCACCGTCCTGGCCTCAGGCACGGTAAACTTCCTATTACACTATGCTGCCTAATGTTTTGGTGTTTACTACCGTAACTTATCAGATTTCACATGCTCGTAAATTGGTAGCATAAACAAAGGAGGAATATCAGTTACGTCTTAATTCTTTTGTTCATGTTTGCGAAAGGCTGGCTTATTTTAGCTCAACAGCCAACTAGAATTGGGTGGGGGGGGCGAACGGAACTGAGAGAAGAGCGCGGGAATAACCGGCAATCCGCTTCCGCTGACCATTGCACTTGTTCGACTCTCTTCAATTTCCATATATCTTTTGTTTTACAACGTTTCATTAAAGGGGGGAGGCTGAAGATGATGTTGAAAACGAATGTTGCTTGTTCTGATCACTTGCCAGAAAGTGTTGGTGCCCGGCACCTACAGGAATTGGCTAGTTCCTCTGAAGTGGCACCCACTCAATAACACAAATAATGACTCAGCGAGAAAATTAGCAGAAAGGGTGCATCAGTGGATTTCAGAGAAGATGCACTGGTGTGTTGATGGAATTTAGCACCTACTAAAACCGATTCCCGATGTCCACTCTCCCACTGAAGGTGCTCTCCATGTAATGGACGCTTACAGGTACATATAATGCGGTAAATTTGTTGGTGTATTGTAAAGCCGGGTTGGAGAAAATTTTCTGGGTTTTGAACATGCCCCGATATTTGCTTGTATTCACATATTAACCTGGAACGAAAAGCAATATTACGAGTTGCAGCAGGGTGAAATACCAAAATTTCGACAACCTACATAGTATTACCCTTAGTACAAAAGATTAGGTCCTAACGAAAAATTATTGATGTATTTCCACTCAGATTTCGGATGAATATATCATTCGAATAAAACTTCATTGATTTGAATAACAATCATTTCTATCAGTACACTTCTGCCAACGAAATACAAATATAGCGGTCCGCTTGCATAGAAGTTCGGACCTCTAGAGACGATGGAGTACTATAAACGTAAATACTGTCACATTATTGGCAGTACTATTTCAACTTTTCAGCAACACCGAACGTTTCTGAAAACAAAAACTTTGTGGGAGTAGGCAAAAATACAAAGCCTTGCGTCTTTGGGGTGGCGACGGATGCGAAAAAACCGGGAAATCAACTTCGGGCTTCCGGCTTCCGTATCGCAGAGAGCCTATGATATCACCTGGAGTGGACCACCATGCAGAACAGATGAACTTGTCTATGAGATTGTTGACAAGATGCCAACCGGAATCGGTGGATGACTCATCTGAACGAACACCAGACATCAGGAACAAATATTCGCTCCTGGCATGCTATTATTCCGAACCCACACGTGTAGATTAACATCCTGGTGTTGCAGGTAGTAAACTACTTTAGCTGACCATAGATGACATACCGACAATCTGATTGTACCGGTTGACAACTATTTCAGATTCAACGTTGTTAGATAGATGCTTTCGAAGCTCATCTATCAAATCCTTTGATAAGCTTTCGGCGATAACGCCGTCATCATACCTTTAGAATACAATACTTAAGGGACCTACAGCTACAAAAAAATATATTAACATCAGCATCAATACCTACCACGGGGGAGGAGGGGGTAAGCCTGCTGGTGCGGCTGGCGCAAATGAAGAGGTGACTGTCCAGCAGTCAGCCCCAAGCACATGGGCCTTCTGTTGTTGCAGTTCTCTGTTCTGTAGGTCGCTAAAGTAGTGTATTATGGAACTTTGAAGACGGCCTCATCGCCGAAAGCTCTCCAATAAAGGATTTGGTAGAATAGCTTCGAAAGCATCTTAAAGGCACGTTCCGCGATAAACTAAGGCTAGGTTCTCATAACCGTGCACGATGGTCAAGCAGGCAACGTCAGAGGCTATACCGCTTTTAAAAGTTGAAAAACAGCAAGCAAAACGCAGCGCGCTCAGGTTTTAGGCCCATTGGCGCCCGATAGGCCCATGCCGGCCTCCAGTGACCGTGTCGTTGTGAGACTGCCATTGCGCTCTCTCGCCCGTCGTTTTCTGGCCTCTCTCGTCTCTTATCAGTGTATCGCCGCCTTTCGCAATTCACAATTGATCTTGACCACCTTACGCTCGTCCGGTGATCATGATCAATTGCAATAAAGAGGGTCTTATTGCGGGCGCTTTTTCGTGGCTTCCTTCTCTTCATTAAGTCAACAATCACACGGCAATTCTATTTTTGAACTGTATTACCTATGAACTGTGGTCGCGGGAATTGCCTTTAACAATTTGATGAAGCTCAGAGATAGCAGCATTCTACAATATCAACAAGCTATGTATCTTTTCATAAAAACATCGGTTGGCCTATTCCACTCCCACATGTACAGTTGCGCATATTCTTGAAATGTGTAACTGGAGTGACACGTACTTAATTTCTCTAAGTTACCAGATTAGTTTGTGGACACCTCTGAACTCTTGTAACACTAAACTTTGCGAAATGGTTTCGGCACCATCTGCATGTCAGCGCTCATTGAATCCTTGAGCGCCATTGAGCATTTTAAGTGTGTATATGAGGGCTGGGGGAAAAGGTTTGCTGAACAAGCGTGTGCAAAATGTGGTTTGAAAACCAAGCTCGTAATAATCAGTAGCTTCGAAGGAGTTCAAGGGAGTTCATAAAACCTCTCCCCCGTCTATGCCTATCAGCGCCCTTTTTACTTAGCGTTCTGCGTGGTGCTCATCGAATTTTCAATGAAATGCTACCAATGAAAAGCTACTTCAAAGGATCATGGACAGAGTCAAATCGTTCCATTCTCCGAAAATTCTGACAAATTCATAACTATCGGTTTTGCCGTGGGTCTCCGCAACTCCAAAAGGTTCAGCAGACGCTCGCTGCCTAGGCTCATGTTGTCACGCGGCTCGTCGTCATCGTGTACCGTGATGTTCTACGCGAACGAAGAGAAGACCAACCCATGATGCGCCGAAGGTTTCACGTTTCATTTCAACATGCAGGAATCGAAGGGTGCGCCTGTATTCGGGGTGATGAATATTGAGCTGTCTCGTACCTTCATGGCATCTGAATGCAAGACAGCAGTGTAAAATACTGAAATCGTTTCCGAAGATTATCTTAAAACTGCTGCATTATGGGCGAAAGTCAGAAACTAGACAGGACTCGAACCCACATCCTCCGCTTACCTGGCGGTTGAGTTATCCATTGCGCTATCAAGGCGACTATTACCTTTATTTCAAAAAGGTTGTAAGGCACAGAACCCTAATTCCTCACACGCTGCGATATTTCGCGGCTGCCAGGCTACCACTCAAAAAAGAAACCATCGTTTTGAGATCGAAGTGTTAATCCATTGGTTGGGGTGCCAGCCCGTCTATGTTGGACTAACAAACTCATTACCTTATCAAATGCCATAACATTCACATGTCGCACCTGGGGAAAGTGCTGACGAAAAGCACCGAAATATCTCAGAACAGATAACTTTACAAAATTCTGGGACTTTTGTAGCTTTTGCGTTTTTGCGAAGTGGTCTCTTCTATTCTCGTCTGCGAAACTCCAAAGTCACGAAACAAAGCTGAAAAGTTCCGTCTTCAGTCTTTCCTTTAATAATTCATTGCGTTACGGTTTATCCACCGTTTTGGGATACCTACAAGAGAAAGGTTATTCAAAGGAAAGAGGGTGTGCTGTGCGAGAGGTAGGAAGGGTGATCAACTCTTCCTGCAAGTAAGAGCTTTCGTTAGAGTACCGCAGCCCGAACAGCGTGGCAGCAGACTTCATTTGAGCATAGCGTAGAATCCTCTCCTCGCGAAATGATATCCCTTCTGGACAACTGCCACCTCTGTCTTGCGCTCAACAAAGACATGACAATAATTAACAAGTTATAACAAAAATCATCATCAAACTGCAACCAATCACCCATCAAAAGCGCAACCGCAGCCATTTTCAAATGATACGAGCAAACAAGCTTTGGGTGGAAAGTAGCTATTGTACAACAGCAGAAGCAGACCTAGAATAGTTAAGAAAAGTTGGCACTATTCAACTATTACTACCCCAGATTTCCGGAAACGGGCCGGATTTTGATCGACTTTTTTCTACGGGGGTGGATTTGGCTGAAAGTTGGGTTCTAGGGGTAATTCGACCTCCTGAACACGAATATCACATCCGCTCCTCCCGAAACCGCCTGGCGCCCGCGCCACAGGCGCCGGCGCCAAAGTACCCTAGATCACGAAATCCGCTGAAAACTTGTACCTAGGGGTAGTTTGACCTCCTAATCACGAATATCACATTCCCTCGGCTTGAAACCGCTCGCGTCCGCGCTACGGGCGCCGGCGCCAAAATGCCCCAAATCACTGGCGCCTATGGCGCGGGCGCCAGGCAATTTCAGGCCAAGTGGATGTGATATCGTGTTCAGGAGGTCGAAATGCCCCTAGAACCCAAATTTCAGCCAAATTCGCCCCGTAGAAAAAAGTCGATCAAGATCCGGCCTGTTTTCGCAAAACTGGGGTAGTAATAGTTGAATAGTGCCCAAAAGCTTTATCAAATCTCAATGAGAGGGATTCGTTGTTCAGAAAAAAACTGAGCACGCCGTCCAAGATCGCCTGTGGAGAAGCTAGGGA
>MU917742.1:1145-11261 GCA_036418165.1 Cooperia oncophora | reverse complement strand
GGTCCGCTACAACTTCCCAATGTACACTGGAGCTGCGAAGCTCATGCTAACTCCAATGGAGATAAAGCCCCATGACGGGCGAAATCGAATTTTCCCTTTCTTGAACATGCAGATTCAAATGGTCAGGCAGGATAACTCGTCTGTCTGCGTCGCCCGCTACCCTCAATAGCGCGGCTACGATTGTCTTGTCCATGCGCCAGATGAAGTGTACAGCCACGTCCTTCTCATCGTCGGATATGGAGTGCAAGTGTGACCCATTCCATCAGAAGAATTCATTTCCACAGCATTTGTCAAGAATCCCTTTGAATTATCCTTCTATTTCCTGAACATCTCTGAAATATTACGATTCCTTTTCAGACGGAAGCGAAACCGATTCCGACTCTCCCGGTCTCCTCCAGGGCGCCACGAATGCGCTTTCGGAATCTCAGTGTTGACTGAGCTATCTCCTACCTAGTTGCCCATGGCCTACCAGTTTCTATTCTGCCGTTTGTTTCTGTGTAAAGCTCCTCATTCGACCTCGACTTACTTCGCTATAATCCCGAGATCGAACGAACATTTCCTAAACTTATCCGGTGCGTACCTTCACATACCGCTTTTGTACCGTAGTCCTTACCGATTTCATTGTATGAATTGAATTCTCAGGTACGCGTAATTGCTCTAGTCATTTTATTAAATAGTGCTAATTGATGACCACGGTATAGCCGTGTGTAGTGGGGTGTATTTTATCCACAAAATTGTCATTCCGTCTCATTTCTCGTCTCGAACATTCTAGTCTTTCATTATGTTTTAACTTGCCTACAAAAGCAATATATGATGTTGTTTTGAAAGAGCCGTATTTAGTTTTTTTCAATTATTTATTTTATTCATACCATCTCTCCTCAGAGTACCGGGATGTCATCATATGATCTCCTTAGTTTAGCCATGCAACTGTTGATGTTACAATGCTCATTTATTATCGTTACTCTACTTGTGCACTGTCTTGATGATACGTGCTCGTTGAGGATTTTCCGTGTATTTTTTTTTGTTAGAAATTCTTCCATGTATGCTCATTTAGATGAGGACGATGATGAGTTGGTAATCGGCGTGAGGACAACGTGGCCACTAGGTGGACGTATGACATTGAAATTTTCGACTCCTAGGGGTTTCGAAGTCGTTCCGAGACGCACGACCACTATGTAGCCAACCTGCTTGAATCTCGAATATGAAAAGCGAGATTGAAGTTTGCTTGTCTCGAGCTTCAGACCTAAAGACACATGCCACCCTTATGCGTTACGCATTAGCGTTAGCGCGTCCTCTCTGTACCTTAATAGACGAGGGACCCACCAATGAGCATATACGGTTGGCTGCGAGATGAATTGTTCTGATCCATCACTTTTTCTCAGTTTGTAACGTATTCCAGTATCTTAATGCTTACTGGTCTCTATTCCCTTCGGGTTTTTTGGACGAATGCGATTGTGCCAGGTTCAATGGTGCCCTTGGCTGTTACCCGCGCGTTGACGCGCGACCACGCGCTACATTTGCAGCAACGCTCCAAGCAGGGTACAGCATCGTGATGAGTGAAATGGTAGTGTACGTACGACCCCCCCCCCCTCCCCGCCGTCATGAGTCCCGGAGTTTCTCGTTTCACATGGGCTATGTACCCCTCCTCCTCCTCTTCCCCAACACCTACCTACCAACACATTTCCGAGTCCAGTTTTTCACCCAAAACTTTTCAGTCGAGCGGAGAGGAGAGGGGTACATAGCCCATGTGAAAGGAGAAATCTCCTACCCACCTTCCTAGCGCTTTTTATAGAATTTATCGAAAGTTTCCTCTTTCTCCAGTAATTTTGCTGTCGAGGGGGGGAGGTATTAGTACGCATGAAACAGGCAAATCACGGAAAAAGTCGGCAACCGGGAAAATTTTTCCCAATACAGCTAGTTTCTCTCCAACGCCAAATACGACCCCCTACCCAGCGTAAAAGTATGACCCCCTATATGTGTTACACAACCGATGCTGTAACCTTGCTCCATGGGGCTAATGAACGCGAAATCACGAACACAGCCGCAATACGGGAATCGATCGGCATCTGAAGCTTATAACCGAGAGTATGGGAGACAGTAGGGTACCAGATCGTGTGAAAGCAGTGCCAACTCTTCTGTAATCCTCCTCAAGACGCAAGCGGCCATCGCCGATCGACTCCCGTCTGCGGCTGCTTTTACGTCTATAACGTCGGGCATCCTAGCAGTGGTTGTTGCGCCGTCTCGAATTCTGAACCGCTACCACGAGTTCTGCGCCAATCATGTTCGGTCTTTCGTTTGTCAACAAGCCCAGTACCACTCTCGTCGACCTCATAGAGTCGTTGTGAAATGCTCTCACTTCCCAGAGTAGGTTATGGCAGCATCGTTGCTGTGCGTTGTTAATATGTAA
Organism: Cooperia oncophora; assembly: GCA_036418165.1. NCBI lineage: Eukaryota > Metazoa > Nematoda > Chromadorea > Rhabditida > Trichostrongylidae > Cooperia > Cooperia oncophora. The sequence continues at coordinate 8,854 of MU917742.1, read as the reverse complement.
AAATTTAATAAAACATTCATTTCTGTTGTTTTTGAAACATCACAACAACAAATCTCAATCGTCACCTGGTTACGAGGAAAATCACCGAGTTGAAAGGCCCAAATTGTCAAGGTAGAAATTGTGAACGTGAACAACAATTAGGTTAACTGGACCACATACGTTAAAACAAAATCACACAAAACAAGCTAGATTCTGCTCGCTAGCGTTCTTCCTAATGCAACATAAGGCTGTTTACTGGAATGCTTGAAGTCCTGTGATGGCTCGGCCAAGAACTAGCGCATGAATGTCGTGAGTGCCTGAAAACACGCATTTAACGCTCAAAGGCTACCAATAATAGGAGTTCATCGGATGACTGAGCAATGAGCAGGCTCGACTGCGACGGCCCTTTGTTGAAAACACAAGATGGTTTTTACGAGCGGATTTTTTGTATGCTGTAGGGCGCAAATACGACAAGAAAACTTTTTCAGGCTAAGGCCTTTGTTCAGGTTCAAAAAAAAGTGGCGAATCACTTGGTTGAACTTACAGCTTCAACACTTTTCACTCGTTGGACCTTATGTCTCCTTTACGAAATCACTAACAAGGGAATGGTTTGAACTTCCCATGGAACTTTGAATGGAGACCTAGGTACATCGATAGAGTCTCGAATGCTGATTACGAATATGCAGATTAAAAGTGCTACGGGGACCTCCCAGACGAGTTCTGGGCGGTCAAAGTTTGCGAAAACTCAGTTTTGGCTCGTAAGCGCTGCTGATCGGTCGTTAGGCAGTGCCACCGTGGCCTAGTGGTAACGGTCTCGCTTCGAAGCCAACGTCGTGGGTTTGCATCCCGTTGGCGCAGGAATTTTTGCTGACGACCGATCAGCAGCGCTTACGAGCCAAAACAAAACTTCCGCAAACTTTGACCACCCAGAACTCGTCTGGGAAGGTCCCCGTAGCACTTTTAATTGCATATTCGTAATCAGCATTCGAGACTCGAAATAACTAGGTCTCCATTCAAAGTTCCATGGGAAGATATTTAAAATCATTCTCTTGTAGGGGCTAGAGATAACAGGAGGTGCCAATGACCTCGGGGAGGTGGGGTGGGGGTGGACGTTTAAAGAACTTGCTCCCATTTTGAAACCGAGAATACCAGCCATCAGAATAGAATGACTGTCGTACTTTAAATTTGTTCACTCAGAGGGATGGGGTCTGTTCACCTCTGAGAAAAATTTTGTCAGCTGTTAACTTTTCTCGCTTTTTCCTCTTTCAAGTGCGCTGTGTATCAACACTCTCTCTCAACGCCCCATCGATGACAGCAAGAGGGGAGTGGAGGAAATCCTGGAAGAAAAACTCCGGAAAGGTGGCATTGTAAGAAGGGAACGGGATTTACAGTCCTCATCATTACGGACTGTCGGGGCGGCACAGCGGCTGCGGCTCGGTGACGGTGAATCAGCTGATTTCGATGGAATTCGGCTGCAAATTCCTACTTTTTCAGCTCTTCAAGCTTCTAAAGTGGAAGGTGAGTTATTCTGAACAATTTTGAATTGTACTGGCTCTGATTTCCTTTATTTTTATGTCGATTATATGCTCTTTTCCTTGTATTTTGCCTTATTTCAGGCATTTATTCAAATGGCTTACATTCTTTCAGATTCATTCAGAGTCAGTACAATTTAAAATTGTTCAAAATAACTCACCTTCCACTTTCGAAGCTTGAAGAGTTAAAAGTGGGAATTCGCAGCCGAATTCCATGGAAATCAGCTGATTCGCCGTCACCGAGCCGCAGCCGCTGTCGCGTCACATTGCAGCGCGGCTGTGCCGCCCCGACAGTCCGTAATGATGAGGACTGTAGAAGTGGTGGGTCGTATCAGAGGAGCAAAATTCCAGAGGCAGCATTGGAAGACTTTTCCGGCAGGAAGTGCTCTGCTATGAGCCCCACACATTTGACATTTTTCAGACTTTGTGACACGTACTTGGCTAATCCCATGATTTGCGGCCGACTTGCAGGTCAGCCTTTCATCCGATAATCGCTGGCCGATCTGTGGGAGTTTGAAAACTTACTTGCACCTCTCGCCTGTGAGTGTGGCTCAGGAGTAGCAGCATCGCGCGCGAACTGAGTATTTCCCAACAAGTTGGTTTGATAAACTGCATCATTCCAATGGTGATTCAGTTGGTTCTTGGTGCGAATGCCGCGCAGTAACACTATTTGCGACGCTTACTGCGTCCCCGCTGCGATTCGGGTGCCGAGCCTTACGCTTTGCCAACATGCGTCCTCCAAATTAGTTCAACGAAAGCTACATAATTTTCCATCCTTCCCGTTTTCTTGGAACTGTGCTCTGGCTGAGACGATAGAGATTCAGAAGAAATCTATTGGTTCCGCTCCAACCCTAATTGGCTGAGTTACCTTTCAACATAACGCAATAAATGGGCCACAGCTCAAAAAAATCACCTTCATACGTATTTACTGTCTCCAAATTGACCATATGTCTCATGACATGATACTCGTCGACAATTCCATTTCCACCGAGGATATCTCGGGCTTTTCGGGCGATATCCAAAGACTTTCCACACGAGTTTCGTTTGATCATAGAAATCATTTCGGGTGTCGCTTTTCCTTCGTCCTAAACACTTCATTGAATAATCAGACGGGAAAATTAAAGTGTAGTTCGCTGCGGACGGTTGGGCGTGTCAGGCGGGATGAGTTTGGCGCGGTGCCAAACCCGTTCTCCACCAGTTGTTAAAGCGAGCAAATGATATGACTGTATCATATCGTTCGTATTACTCGTTTTCTACCACTTTTTGTCGCATGCGCGCTTCAACAAGAAGGCAGAGAACGGCTTTGACGGGGTGACACACTCATACTGCCTGACACGCCCAACCGTCCGCAGCGAACTGGTGTACATATCACTATACCACTAACAGTATATCATAAAGCTCAGTGTACATACCTTCAATCGTGCAACCCTTAAACAGGCTTGCAGTCCAAGGGTTATTTCTGTCAACATGTCAGCAAATTTGAGCTGTATCAGTTGGTTTTGAGCAAGAGGACGCCCGAATTGAGACCTGAATAGCGAGGTTAACACCAGTAGGACGTCAAAAGTTTTTTCGCCTTTTTCAATTGAATAACTGAGTCAGCATAGTTCTTCTGGAAGAGATGGGTACGCTATTGCACGATGCTTTCAATAAAGGTGTACAATCGTACCATCCAGACGCACCACTCTGTCGTCTTATTTGCTATCAATGCCTATTTTGAGGTGGCTGGATGTCACAACTGTTAATGTAGAAGAAATGTGAATGACGTGAGGATTCCATTTATCTGCATAACAAAAAAAGCAATAACTGCTTGGACCCTGAGATCAGGACAAAAAATTCCAGTGTAGACAAGTTGCGGTGGTGACAATAGGCGATTGAAAGCTTCGAACAAAGGGCAAACTTTTGTGAATGGTCCAATAAGCACGCTACATATCCCGAAGGTGCGAAGAGCATGGTCGTGCACTTCATTTGAACACAAATTGCACACTCACTTCTTGGATCCCGGGCTATGCCATAAGAGGAGAGAATGGGTCCGCAAACGAGTAGTGTATCACTTCCTTACCCAGCTGCCGTCTCCATACTTCGGCTGCGCTGCCGCACTGCTAGCCACACGCCTAACTATAGCCAAACGCTACTTGTCTGCGTCCTCTCACTTCTGACTGTTCCTCAACGCCGATTTCGTCCGGGATCTTGGTATTGTCGCAACTAGAGAGGATGGCGCGGGAGGAGTACGAAAGACGGCAACAAGGAGATCGCTTCCTGTGCACTTTCGAGCGGAAAAAGCAGCACGCTACTGCAGCTGTGGACCCATTCACCTCGCACATGGGAGGGAATGGTCCTTGGAAGTGAGTGTACAATTTAAATCTAGAATGTAACTGGAGAGATTTGACTGAAAGAAAAAAAATAGACGCTTGGCTACCAACCTGTTCAAAGCGTACTCTCGAGCTAGATGAAAGCATGACTCTGCGGCACCCAATGTACCGAATGCGATTCCAAAACGAGCATTGTTCAAACAACCAAATGGTCCACTCAAACCTTTTGTCTTAGCAGAAAATGATATTAAGAGGGATACTTATAACGACAAACGAAAACATCAAAAATATTGAGTTGCAAAATTACTCAACATTTGGAAGTAAATTAACCTCCGGTACGGGAACTTCATCCATAGCTATCTGTCCAGTTATAGACGCTCGAAGTGAAAGTTTTCCACCAATTTTAGGTGCTGTTAGTCCGTCCATTCCTTTTTCAAGTATAAATCCCTAGAATTTTCACTGTTTTAGAACTGAAGAGATTGGCTTCTATAGAAATAGTTCATTCGATTAAACCTTGAAAAAAAGCGTAACTGAACCACCTACCTTGATGTCATTGTTATGTTTATCACTTCTGGCCCAGACTATAAATACATCTGCTACAGGGCTATTACTGATCCATGTTTTCGTGCCAGAAAGACGGTAAGTTTTCGTTTTCTCATCCCATCTGCAAAGCTTCGATATTTTCAACAGATCCGAAACGTATTTCAATAACGCTACCAGAAGAATCTTAGTCGATCCGTTTAAGGGTAAACCTTACATACAATAACTGAGGAATCTATTATAAGACTTGTAGGCCATTTGGCTGGGAATGGGCATTTTTGCAAGCTATCCATGCTATTTTTTTGCTCATTCCAGCCTGTATACTATCATTCTCATGCTGGCGAGATCCCGTAAAGACTTGTGAAGGTTGGAGAACATGAATAGCAATTGAGCCCATTTGTACAAAGTAACTAATCTGGTGTCTTCGGGGTGGTGCCTGTGTCTTGGTTCTCGCTACCAAATGGTGTCCCCACCAAGCGAATAAGTAAACGATAGGTAAATGCGGGGGCAAAGATTCAATTGTTCGTAGTAACATCGCTTATAGGAGGCCCTTGCTCCATGAAATCTGCTCTGTACGCATTTCGTAAAACTTTACTGAGATGGTGAAAAAGGCCGAGCTGTTGAGACGCTTATAATTAATTAAGAAAGTTAAGTATGCGCAACCTCTGGAGGACTGCCTCAAAATACATTGTCCTAATAAAATAGGCAAATGCCTCCCACTCCACTGTTGAGCTCTAATCTCCTCGTATCGTCACTAGGCTAGACCTGACTGAGATTTTGCCACTGTTATTGGCTAAATGGTTGATAATATTGTATTCATAATAATTACAAACAATGTCTGGAGGCGGAAGTGGTGATATGCAACAATAGCTGCTTACCACGCGAGTGTCTGCGGAGTCAGAATCTCCGGATCGGCTCCCGCCAAGGCCAATCAAGCCTTCCACCCTGCGGGGACTGGTACAAGGTTGGTCTGGGAGGATGAAAACACTGACTTCTACATCGGCTACCCCCCCTCCAAAGTCATTGAAATTATGGCCACATTCGCATTCAATATGCCATCTAACTCCTATTTGTAATATGAAAGTAAGATGAAGTGCCGGGCATTCCGATAAAAGATTGATCAAGGGAGGAGACTTTATTCTTTAATCCTTTACAACAACCGTCTCTGGTGGCGTGGCAATGCAGTTATCCAGAGATTCTCCTCAAGGCATCATTTTCAGCTAACCGCTGGATCATACAGAATATCTCGCCCAGCCTTCGGCTTTTTGTTGATTGTCGCAAATTGCCGGCTGGTTATGAAATCCATGGATTGCCTACGTGGTCATCCGAAAACATAAGCCAATTAAGTCTCTTCTACTTATGGCCAAAAATCCTCTTGGATGTAATTTGTGTCTTCTTCTGTTCTCATTCCTATAAAACGCGTGTATTAAATACTTTACAAACACTTTAATTCAACAACATTATAATTGTATTAGGTACAGTTTGTAACTCTTAAAGTCAACCAAATCGAAATTCGCGCACTGGCATGTGAAAAGGTAAAGTAACAAGCGAGGGGGTATAGTGGCGTCGTACGAGGCGGGTAAAAGGAGGAGGGGGGGGGGAGTTGGCATTCTGCAGATTTTTGTCACTTCCAAATCTACGTGTCGACCCATCCAGAGAGCCACTTCCGTGAGTTTGCTAGAGTTGAGAGGTTCTACCATGGTGGCTCCACAAGCTTGCTCCAGCTTCACTAGAGTTCACAAGTTTCAACAGTCACGCTTGTACCGGAACTGGTGAAACAGCGAGAGTGCAAGAAAATGCCCCGCCCCCGGCAGTTTAAGCGAGTCCAGAAGAGGATTCTAGGAAGAATAAACTCCACGACCTCTACGTTCACACAAAGGTCACTTTGACCATGATGTGGAGAAAAGGGGTAGGCAGCGCTAGGCGAACGGGATGGGAAGTTTGAAGTTAAGCTGGTCAACAACTCTACTTAGGAATAGGCCAAATATCTAGTGGGCTCACGAGGAAGATAAAAAAGTGAAAAATGTTGACAGTCATATAATATGTATAAGCACCACCGAAACTTCGACCAAAAGTAGTTAGAGCAAATACGCCCAGCCCGCATCATGGAGATTGGTAATTGCAGAAATCTGTCGAAGTCTCGTCCCGAGTACCACGCCATCCTTTTCCAATCACTCAGTCACAAAAAAGGATACAATGAGAAAACATTTAGGCCGAACTCCTCGAAGACATTCCCCGCGCTCAAGCAATTTCTGGGCTGTCCTTCCTTGTACAAGTAAACTGGTGAGGTATCGCTTCCCTGGCATAAAAGGAGCAGGTACGGGGAACTCGTTCACAGAAGCTGCCTAGCAGGTCCTTACTTAGTCTCCATTATCTTTTTTTACTTTTGTGTTCTTTAAAAAGTCGTTAGGTTCGTAAATGAACGATATTTTCCACAATATACAACTTCGGGGTATGCCTTCACACTGTCTGAACTGGGATCGTATCCCTTATCGGGCCATCGCCAACGAAGCCACGACAAAGGATATCCATCATTCAACCAGTTACGAGCCTGACCGAGAAAGTGCTAAACGTTAGCCCGTTCAGGTTCCAGCGCCTTACATACAAGATAGATTGTGGTCGTCTTACACAAGTCAAGCGTATCCGCGAAGCGGCACGAAAAGGGACGGGCCCATTCTCTACTCTAGAAAACAAAACACGAACCATAATTATAGATTGGTCCAATAACAAGACTAGTCTGAACGCTCATCGTAGATCGATATCCCGAATCTACTCGTTCTATTTCACGTGCAATCAGTCCATAGCCTACTGTTGACGTTCCAGCGCATCCGTAGCCCTACAAAATAAAATATATTGAATAAAGCCAAACTTGTTTTTAATGGAACTGACCTGGTAAGGCGCTCCGAGGAGGCCCATTTTCCCCATTTCAGGAATCAATGTGGGGTCAAACTCTGAAATGTGAATCGAGTTTACAGAAAGAATCCTAAAATGTAAAAAAAATAAATGTAAATCTGAACCAAACCGTACTCTCTTCACGATAAGCAGTGATTATCCGCGGTAAAAGCTTCTCTTGACAATATTCATGGAGTTGAGAACATAAGATCTCTTTCATCCTGAAAAACAAATAAGTAGAAAAATTGGAAATGAGATCGTGATTTACGGAAAAAGTTCTCACATCAGTGAGCTGTGAGTTGAAATCAAACGCATCAAGGAAGTTGAAGGAGGAGCTGCCTTAAAATTCTAAAGATCAGTAGTGGTACGATGCAACTTCCAAAAAATAATATACATATATAGATGAAAGACTGAAACGTTCAGTTTTCAAATCAGTAATCACTTCTTTTTTGGTAAG
>MU917739.1:0-11166 GCA_036418165.1 Cooperia oncophora | reverse complement strand
ATGCTTGCTGCTACTCTGAAGAATATCTTCAGGATAAATCATCACAAGCCTCCCATGCACCTTGCAACCCTGCAAGGTTTATGGAAGACTAAAGCACTCCACGATCACAGTGTCTATTTTATTGCTCCCCCTTGAAACACCTAAGATTCATGCCAGCACTTCCATGACTCAGCCATCGTTACAGATCCTGCAACGCCTTAGCAAGTGTCCAATTTTCGCTAATGTGCTACAATCAGGAAAGAAAGACTACTATTCCTATGTGGTTATGACACTGCTTGGTGCTAGTCTGGATACATTGATTGGGTAGGAAAACTCAAGCTTTCCTAGATTACTGAAGAAACATCATTTTCTCGCAAGCGCAACGTCCGCTCGGAGGTTCACACCACTGTGCCATCCTAGATCAAATCAGCAAACGAAGGCGCTTATTTGGCCAGGTGACAGGCTGAAAGAGCTCCTTCTCGATTCTGTCTCAGCAGGTTTTCCCGTGAACACCCTCTATGTCCAAACACTTATCCGTTATCACACGTCGACTATGTGCCTGGTTTCACTTCTAGAATGCTCTCCCGCTCACAACGCAAGGGGCTCGATCTTGTCCCGCTATCAATGCGCATGTGGCTCCGCGAAACTCTGATAATGTGGCGTTCTACCAGATTTTGTGGGCCGAAAGTTGAGGACGCAATCCTCTGTGGTAATGGGCGGAAGCAGTGGATCACTGCCTCTTTCTAATTGGTCTTCTTTCCTACTAAGTCAATAATAATAGTCAAAAAGACGCTTTGGTAGAGAAGGCGCGGTAGACACGCAACAATTGTTAGCTATGTCCATACTAATCACTACGAACTGCACTTCTGGGGAATAATTTTAGCCTTCCTCTTGATGTTCCAGTAACGCGATTATATGGCTCGCTCATGCTTCCAGCGCGAAACCTGGAGAAATATGAAGGTGGCGGAGAGAGAGTAGAGGGGTGGGGGAGGAAGGTAGGAGCCTTTCTCGAACACTTTCAACGTCCCATGGCATGTGAAGAGCTGCACCACTAGTGGAGCTGACAAATGGTACCAACTGGTGAGGCAGTTAGGCGACGGCAGAGGCGGTATTTTGCTTTTTTGCTACTTCCCATCGTCGCGTCGACCCCCAGAAGCATTCCGTAAGCTCATAAGAACTGACAGGTTTTACAATGGTGGCTCAACGAGCTTGCTTCATCGTCCTGGGAGTTCACAGGTTTCACTACAGTGGGACCTGTAAACCGGAACTAGTGAAGCAGCGAAGGTGCAAAATGCCCCCTCGTCGCCGAACTGCGCCCAACTGAATCCCTTGTCAAAGGGTGGGGCAAAATCCCAGTTCTTCTGGCCCTCATTTATATCTTTGCGCACAAATGTACCAATTTTTGCCCGAGACAAAAGAAATGACAAAAGAAACGGAGGAGTATGGCTTGTCCCATTAAGCAGCGAGGAAGGTGTTCACAAACCTTCATGAAACGGCCTGTTAAGCTGGCAGTAGTTAACAAAGTGCTCCTTTCCAAGCTGTTCACCTAAATGAAAGGATCTCTTTTACCCATCACTCTCGTAGATGGGTGGGGCGTGGCTGCGTACATTATTCGAACGAGGCAAACGTGGCGCTTTTGGAGGGATATTTTCTTTTTAGAACAATTCTAATCATACTTTGTCCAGCACAAGACGGGGAGGCAGCTGCCACAGGTAAAAATAGCTCACGGAAAATACATCCTGTGCCAGACCTAAGTGAAATGCGTAGCCACGCCCTGTCGATCTTTGAGATATGAAGTGCACATCATTGTTAAATTGCTTGTGCATAACCAATCACGAGAGCAAAAAAGTCGGAGTGTTTCCAGAAAGCATGGACGAATATGTACGGTTTCTACACAGATTAGAGTTGGCATAAACGCACTTTATGGAATAAAAGCCCTCCATGATGTAGGTTTCTCACGATAAAAAAAAAGTGAACAATTGAAGGATTTCTGACTTCAGATGGGTTTCATACACCGCGCGGCGATATCAAAACCAGCAAATATGCATTGGGAAACCTGCGATCGATCACGAATTAATACATATTTTTGACTTTGGACTCGCTAGACAATATGTAATCTTCCCCGCGCATGGTCGACCAAAACTACGGCGGCCAAGAGCTAGAGCGCGGTTTAGGTAAGTTTAGATACTAGCTTATACACAGACAGCGCAGTTTGGCTTGGTGGGGGCATTTTTACTGGTTTCTCTTGATCGATGTCGACACCTTTGGACAGTTGCAGAATCCTGAATGAAAGCTATGCAATAGCAGGATCTTCCTTCACACTTGATGTTAGCCTACAGGACTTACTAAGCCGAAAAAATGTAGTTTGCCAGAGAGTAACATCAGAAACTATCTGCCCCTCCAAAGCCGAATAGCGCGCCTGCGACATATTAACATTACAGACGGGAGGGGCGTGTGCAGGTGGCGTGGATTGGAGCCCGCAACCTCAGGGTGACCCTCTTTCACAGTTGATGCCCGCAAAAACGCACTCAAGTAATTGGCTGAGAAAGTTGTCCTTTGCCGCACTCAAAGACTTTCAGGTGCCCGTCTGCTGGGATAGCGACAGTGAGCTCTGACGAGCCCAAGAACAAAGCAACGAATATCGCAAGTTAGGACCATTTACAAAACAAAAGAGGAGTTTATGTTCAGAGGGACGCTGCGTTACTGCTCAATCAACGCCCAAGAAAGAGGAGAGCAAGGGAGGCCAGATGATCTATGGAATCTCCTATACATGTTGACGGAGATGAGAGGAAAACTTCCATGGGATAAATTCGAGTAAGTTATGAAAGGTTTCAATTCAGCGGACGGATTGTTCCCGCTCACGACGGTTACGAGGAATTTTGTGGGCAAATTCGGCGAGGAGGGATTTCGCACATTTGCTGCTTCCCGTCGACGTGTCGACCTATCTAGACAGCCTCTTCTCGTGTTGACAGTTTTTACCATGATGGCCTGGAGACCTTGCTCCAGCTTCAGAATAGTTCATAGGTTTCACCAGAACACTTGTAAACCGAGAACTAGTGAAGCAACGAAAAGTACAACATGCCACGTTCCCGCCCCCTCTGTTCGTGGCCGCCGGCCCCTGGCTTCCACCCGCACGACAGTGGCCATCCGCTATTAATGGTCTTTGATGAGCTGCAGTTGCAAGAGCTAGGAGGCTCAACGACCGGAGCCCACACTTGATATGACGTTCCTACTTGTAAGTCGGGAGGATGACAGTGGCTGGCGTTTTACACACTGGCGCGGTTTCCGGTTCGAACATCCCGGTCGACTCACGCCGGGCCCCATCCATCCAACCATTCTACCACGAGGGCCGGGAACGCCTAAATGTTGGTACCAGATTCGTTGGAGCCACAAGATGTACAGTGGCTGGCCCCAGCAAGTCAATGTATCAGGCCGATCGCATTCATAACCCAGACGATGACTTGGAAATGGAAGTAGTATGTCGTGCGCATCCCCCGAAGGGGATTGTCGAGGCGAGGACTTTCTCCCGTTATCCCCTTTATCCTACCTCGCGTCGCGCCAGCCTGGGAACTCTTCTCTGTCCACCAAGTGATTTCTATCAGTTTTTCAAGTTTATCAATCTTCAGCTTATTTGTCAAGTGATATTTTCAGCTCAGATGCGGAAATTCTTTGGTGCAAAAGAAGAACACCACCTGAGCTCCTCTTGCACAACTGTCCAGTCCAATTCTTGCATGTTTTCACTCATTTAACGTGAGCAATACTATTCATGGCAAAGCCCTTCGGTTGTATGGCGTCCGTTTCGAGTAGCGTCCAGTATGACGAAAAACAAGCTATTAGTAAAGCGGCCGTGGTGGGCGTAACATTTGCAGCTGGACGCCATGCCTTTAGAGCTGGCACCCGCTGAAACTGCCGACTCTTTCCGTGTCTGTGGGTCTACGGAAACTCAGTCCCTTCAATGGCGTCAATTTCTGTTTTTCTCAGGGCTCTCATGCGACCACTCTAATCTTTCACGATTCCACCTTTTCAACGGCACCAAACATGTGGTTATCAAACCCGTTCTCTCCTTAATCTCCCTGGCTGCGCACGTTCGTCTCCTCTTCATGCTTTCGTAGTCGCAGTTCTTTCGTTTCTCGCGCACTGGCCTTTCGCAGCAGGACCGCCATCAAAAAGTTATAGTTGTTACCTAACCTGCCTGTGTCTCGTGTCAACAGATAGGAGAGCATGCGAGGTCGCGTCTCAAGAGTAGTGCCACCTGCATCCTCTAGCTTGACTACTTTTCAGGGCCCTGAACTATTACATCCGACCAAATTATTCCTTCATTTACAATACGTTCGAATGTATTAGAAAGAAAGGCAACATCAGGTTCTCTAAAACTAAAATTGCCACAATTACACTGGAAATACTATTAGAGAAATGTCATTTTTTTCAGATTTTCCGACCCATATGACTGGGAATTCGAGCATGTATTACAATCCTATACAGAAGATCACAAGGCTAAACTGAAAGTCATGTAAGACTAAATCATATTGTTCACTTGGAGCACATAAGGCACATTTTTCAAGAATCCTTTCTAGCTCACCGGATGGGAGTCTTGTCACGCCATCGACTGCTAGTCATCCAGCTTCAATAGGTTCACGCGGCCCTGTAAGGCTTTTTCCTGATTTCCATACGTATTTTCCCCTTAGTACCTCTGCTAAAAAGGAAAGATTTCAGGAAGCGGATATTAATCCATTTCCGGCCGAATTCTTCTCGACGAATCCACTTGGTTTCTAGTTAAAGCGCCAAAATCATGAAAGAATTAATTTTTCTTAAATATGCTCTCCTTACGTGATTGTGTCATAATCTGCTTGCAGCTTAGAGAAAGTTTAATGAGCAATGTTAATAATAATAATAAAGATCTGGAGAAATCCAAATTAAACTGTGTTAAAAGGCCTGGGGAAAGCGATCAAACAGCGTAAATGCAGCAAGGGTGCGCTCTGGGTACAGCATCGTTGTGCAAAACCCATGGGAAGGTCGCACTTGGCCGCTGTGAAGGGTGTGGAGGGGGGGGGGGGGGTCGTAAACGCAGGGTCGGTGAGCACCAAACAGCACAAAAGTGTCATCGCTAAGTTTGATGGAGCGGACGGAAAGCTGCAGAGACCCGGATGTAAGGAAGAATACACTCCAGTTCGCTGCGGACGGTTGGGCGTGTCAGGCAGTGTGAGTGTGTCACCCCGTCAAAGCCGTTCTCTGCCTTCTTGTTGAAGCGCGCATGCGACAAAAGTGGTAGAAAACGAGTAATACGAACGATATGATACAGTCATATCATTTGCTTGCTTCAACAGCTGGAGAACGGGTTTGGCCCCGCGCCAAACTTATCTCTCCTGACACGCCAACCGACCGCACCGATGTACACTAACACTAATCGTATCAAACACAATGATTTAGCAATATCAACCAGTTTAATAACCGAATTCGTACGTAGTAACTCGTAAGTGAATAAATAATACATCTCAAACAGATTATCGACCTTTCCAAATCCTAAACAGGCATCTGCTTGCATGGACAGAAATCACCTAATTAGTTTCCACCACCTCTGCATAGAAGCGCAACCCAGCCCGAACCAATCGATGATAACCAAATTATGCTTTGATTCAATTCATCGGGAATTTGTGTTTGAAGGCATACTGAATTCCTAGAATGAGCATCTTTACAATGGCACGGGGAGAGTCAGCTTTTGTGTGACTCAGAATGTGGCCCAAGGGTGGGACATCTAAAATATCTTTTAAACTAGCGGGTTTTCTGGAAAACTGTAGAGCTCTCGCAAAGAGGAAAGTCTGGGCTTCTGATGATGTCCTTAGTTTGCGGAAGATTGCTTTGGAAGTTATTCTCGTCTGAAGCATCAAAACCCGCTCGCGATTTACCACAAACGCGTCCGTAATCCACGCGAAATATTTTTTTACAAATGGGGAAGATTCAGATAGCGAGTAGGTAGAAAACGCAACAGTAGAGACATTTCTCCAACAAGCCGCCCCCAGTTTTCTAAGAGCCCACACCTAAAAAAGCTAACATCCCGGAAAAAGCCCCGCGATTTCCACCCGGCTAACAGATCTGCTCCACCACTAATTTGCTCGTTATAATTTGCTGATTTTGAGTCATGACGCGGCTGCAAACGCCTCCATATCCTTTCGTATCTAAATCCGTCCAGAAAGTGGGGGGGTCGTTACCAGGATCCTTTTTCCGCGGGGAGGGAGTAGGACAACGCCAATACACACTTCCCCCAGCGGGCAGGACGTGCCCTGGTGATAAGGTGATGACACTATTCTTATGATGAGAGGGACTTGAATCTATGGAGTACTTTTTCAGTCCTGGACGACGAACAGCTCTCACTTTATCTTCAGCACGTGTCCATGTCGCTACAGAGGACATCAAATGCACTTTATTCCAAGGTGAAACTGCTTACACTGTAAGGATAAGTAATACATTGAAGAAGGTGGCGGCTCAAGTTGACCACTGCATTTCATAGGGAAGCATTTTTTTTTTGTAATACAATACACTAACTGGAGGCTTTCTCTTGAGAATAGTGCCACGTTGCCAGCCTCGAAAGCAAGGGTTCCCAGAGAATTGATGGCCATGAAGGGATAACTATGGTCAGGGGCCACGGTTACTATTGTGCCCTCTTTATTTGCGCGCCTCTTCTTTTTCAGTGTCAGAAGGGAGGGCCACGCAAATGAAGAAAGTACAATTGTACAGTCTTGTTCGCTGCGGATGCACGGATTTACAGGAAACGGGCTTAGCCAGGCACCAGCACGTTTTTCGCCAGTTGCTATCGCTTGCCCGCTCCAAAGCACTGGTGTAGAGCGATTGGCGCCGCGCCAAACCGGCCCCCTGACATGCCCAGCATCCGCAGTGGACAAGACTATAGGCCATGCAGTCACCGTTGGCAGCGCGTGCTGCTGAGGGTTTTTTTTTTGTACGAAACATTTAGTAGGGAGAGACAGAATTAAGTGAACGAGTGCAAAGTGAAATTTCAAATGAAGGTAAGCGGAACAGTGCTTGCGTGTTTCGTTTAAGTAATGTGCATTGATTTGATATCTACTTAACAATCACACTTAAGTTGTATAAGAGAAGGTAAAATCCGCGTATAACATAGCCATGTAACATATAAAGATTAAATTAGCCGGAAGATTTCAGAATCCCAGTGCATTTCTAGCGAAAAATTCTTGGGGAAATGGATTGTTGTCGTCTATCAGCTGATATATCTGAAAAAGTAGACATTGCCTTTCAGACTACTTGTGAAGCGAGGCTATCAAAAAACGCTGATCACCATAGTTTCCGATTTTCTCGCTGTAACGGGAGCCATAGCACTGAAAGATTGCGATGGCTTTGCTCCTTCTGTACTGAAACATGATTTAATACTGGGCGGAGAAAACATATCCAAATTTTAGCGCTCTAATGGAACTCTGTGTTAACGCAGAAGGTTCGCTAAGTCACCATAACTATTAATGGAGACCAAGGTATGCGCTACGGGCTGAACTGCAGGTTGAGAGGATGGAAATGAACATAGCTACTCGCACGTAGCAAGCGGGTTGCGAGCTCTCAAAGTTCTCAATGCTTATGCAGTGCATCCTTGCCACGTAGGCAGAACCCCTCACTGATGATGCCGCGGGTCGCTCATTAGGGTTCTTCAGAGGTGTGGCGCCTACGTAGCTCGTCGCCGCGACCTACCTTTTTGCTCTCTTTCCGATATGATCGCGCGGGAAACCGCTGCCACCCTAGCGGCATCGTTCATGGCATCCCTCATTCTTCTTCCACCCTACTCCAGTGCGATCGACTTTTAACCTTCATCCGGAGTCAACTGCTCCATCGTTCAGTCGACTCTCAACTAACATTCCTCTGTAGTTCAACGGTGTGATTTGCCCACGGTATACTGCTACTCTTCATTATACCATCGGCAGGAACTTCTCTGCTATTCAACAACGATGTCGCTACCGGTGTGTTCGGCGGCAGCTATTGCGTGTGTGCCCTCAGAACATCTAATAGAATCTCTCTTGCTACGTTACTATTCGCAGATTCAACGGTGAGATATCATTCGTGTCCTCGAGTCCCATGTATGGTTTCTATTCTGAACGATTACTGATCCTCGCGACGGAACTGTGGGCTCTGTCGGCCCTCTTACTAGTCGTCTTACTAACAAACAGATCATGTTGTACTAGTAGAGTTTAAAAGTGACTAACTCGAGTTCTGTCGATATACAAGAAGAAGTTTTGTCTTCCGATGCTTACAGGTCATCTGGTTGAGGCAAGTTAGTTTAGTAGTGGTTCTTGTCTAGTAGCGCAGCTAAGGAAAGGAACGATACGGCTGCTAGATCCGTAGTTCAGGGGACTGCAGCGCGAAGGGGCTGTGGTACAGGTAGATTGTCCACTACCGATCAGCAGGCAGCCGGCGCCGCATACGCTATATGCCTTCCCGTTATCCTGCTCGCAGAGTCACCCCGACTCGCAGTAAATAGTGCAATGATCTCAGCAGCGCATTGGTAAACCCTTCGGTCTGGAATAGGAAGCGTCGGGGTGCAGTTTTCTTCAGTGCGCTATCAGGATGTCTTATATCGGATCTTCTTCTGCTCAGACCAGGCCTCCTCTTCAGCCACAGGAAACAGGTACAGATTTTAGGAGGATAAAAACACTGACTTCTACATCTCGCGCTACGATTCCTAGTGGAGGTAAATTACGTGACGCACTTCGAAAAGGGACTGATAAACGGCGAAGAAATTGTCTTTTCAAGTTAAGAATCAAAAATGAGAAAAGGAGTGATTTTTTACAGGGCATTCACTCACACTGTTGCAGACCAATTGCTTCTCTTGTTCTCAGCTGATTCTCGGAATTCTTCCGCCCTTCCCCGTATTTCCCAATCATATGGATCCGTGTACCTGTACTTTTATTTTTTTGTTGATAACTATTTGCACACTGATTTATTATAAACCCTTAATGAACAAGCTGCTCAAAGACGGAGCATTCGTCCACGCAAAATGCGGGAATTCGGCCTTGCCAAGTAGTCCAGTGCGTACAGAAAGTACATTATATAGATACAACTTGAGGTTACTGGAGCGCCATTGTAGATCTGTGAAAATGGAGCGAATTGGTTGAGCGCGTAGTCCGCCTTTGAGAACCTGTTGTCCCCCATGTATGCTTTCAAAGCATAGCACGAAATTTGATCAGTTCAACATGATCTCTTGCCTAAGGTTAAACTAATCTCATTGTTAAGGATAACGAAACGATCTCGAATAAGTAGCATAGATAATTGATGCAAATGGCATCAGGTGATATCGTTGCAGTCCAGCGGACGATCTCGGAAGATGTGGAAAAGCTCTCATTGACTTCCGATTTACTGAGCTGATTCCTTACGAACGCACCTCACTACTTGGCAGAAGACGTAGTGGGGCGGACTCCTCAATACCAAGCCTCTCACACGGCCGGGCGTAATCGACTGACGATATTACGACGTGTTCTGATTTGAATAACATTTAATTCCAATCCATCTTCCATCCGAGTCTCTCATCTTAGTTTTGTGAGATACAATTACTGCTTCTCAACCCCTCAACTTTTTTCTCCTTGAAGTGGATTTTTGTAAATGGTGGGCACTCTACCTCCGCTATATAAGTGAAATTAGTTCATTCTTTTGTGGATGCGGAGGTAATCCCCCACTTTGCTCGGTATTATTAAACACGACTTGTAGAAAGCAATCAAAAACTCGAAACAAAAATGAAGGCGCACGAGTGTAATCGAAGATAGCGGAGAGTTACATCCCCCTTCCCCAAAAATATTCTTACTTGAACCTTCCTGCCTTCATGACGTCAACCAGCAACTCATATAGAAGCAAGTAATCTGGACGCATATAGTAATTCAATGTGCTGAAAGATTTGTGGATAAGAAAGCGGTCTCCGAAAAACCATCTTGAGACCAACTTCCTATCCCGCGCTATGTATTTGAAAACATCACGCGAAACACGCGCGCGCACATCACGTACGCAACACCGCAGGCTGTATTGTACTGAGAGTCATCTATTACGGGAAGTCGAGTGGAGAGTCAGCGCTGGGTCGTAACTTTCACTCAGCTCCAGCCTATGTTAGGCAGGCGATTCGTTTATGGCTTTCGCGTCGCAAGCGAATGGTTGGGGATGGATATGGTGTCGCTCCAATTCCGCTCGCGCCGCTGACACAAACTGACTTCAGTGATAATGATTGTGGCAAGATGATGACGAGATCACCTTTTAGCCAGGACCCCCTTAGGGCTCTGTAGTAAATAAGGATTCAGAACAGCCGAGCTTTATTTCTTACCGAAATTTGAAATCCTACCTCAGGTGCTCCGCAAATTTGATCAATTGGACGGGACAGTTTTCCAAAACGACATCGATCTCCGTTCGACGCTTTATCTCATACACCTCTCTCTTGTCGCTTAATTATTCGCTTTAATAGACCGTAGTTTCACACATCTTGCATGCAAGCGCATTACAAGTTCAAGAGAGAAAAAAACACGAGTGCAAGTGATTGGCGAGGACAAGGGAATAATTGAAGACAGCTTGAACAGAGAAGAGTTAGGCCCGAATCTTGCACGGCTATAATAGGGCATATTGTTCTATTGGGTTGGCACATAAGTACTTTCGTTTTTTTTTCAACCGGAAATTTCGTTCCAAAGATGAAATGTTTTGCTAGCAAGCTTGATATCATCTGATAGGAACTAGAGTAGTGAATATCAAAACGGTTTGTGGTTGAGGGAACAATTTTGGTAGATTTCGAGCGGTTGAAAGTTTGAGCGAATGTTGGTGCGAAAATTAGCACCTTCGACAACTGCCTCTATTTACGTATAGTCGAGGTGCTAAAATCGCTTAAGCTGCTCCATACATTTGGAAAAGGTCGAGCTAGAAGCTTCCCACAATGGAATCTCCAATAGGCGCTTTGGAAAATTCTAAGGAATTTTTGGAAGTACAACCTTACACCTCGCGATATGAGGCAGCCACGTCTGTCACATGATTTTATATGTAATATTTGAATGTTTCGCTGATATGTTTTGCATGTTCTGATAGCAAATTTCGTGCTCTATAACACTGCTATAGAAATCTGTTCTCCAGAGGTGTTTGCTTTCTGTTAAGTTCAGGTTATCATTACGGAACGCGAAGTCGTTGAGAACTAGCGTTCCCGCTCACGATTGG
>MU917738.1:0-11169 GCA_036418165.1 Cooperia oncophora | reverse complement strand
TGAGCTCGGAGTTCTACAGCACGTTCCCATGAGCTTTTGAATCTATTCTCATAACTTCCTTGGCAAGCATCATATAGCTGCCATTTGTTATGATAACACTGAAAGTTAGGCTAAGGCTCAATGACTGGCATTTCGAAAAGTTTCTTTAGAAGTTTTTTCACTCGAAGCTACCTGCAAGTGTCTCTTTTTATCAGTATTGAGTAGAAATATATTATTGTATAGTCGGAACTGCGGTCACCCGCTCTGCTTCCATTCAGAGTAGTAAATTTCGAAATTTTTTTTTGGAAAAATGGCGCGGTACCAACCATTTGGTATACTCTCTACGGTTATCCCTCACTAACTTCATCTGCCAAACCATTGCTCAGTTTCACCTTACTCCCCATTTCGTGGGGTTTTTCGTATGCGTTTTGAGGGTTTTTGTCCTCGGCACTGTTCAGTTCTACGAAAGGGGTGTGCTTCATTGATTTCGTCCGCCAACTGATTGCCTATCGTTTGCCACTTTTCCCTCTCGGGGCTCTTTTGGAACCGAACTACGAATTTTTGAAATGTAGCTCACAACTGTGCGCACGCCCCGCCCATGGGCGGGGCTTAGCTTAGTTCATGTGTGTTCCGTACATCTTGGCCCATGCCCTACCCAACCCACCCTTGACCCGCCCCCTCCAACTGGCTCTTCAGGTGATTCCGAACGGACAGACAGACAGACAGACAGACAGACAAAGAGATAGACAGACAGAAGTTGCTGTTTATATATAGTACAAGATCTTCTGAAGACTAAATATAGAAGAAAGCTCCGTGATGAGGGTGGTGAAGACGGAGAGACGGGAAACCATAGCCCATATCGCAAAACCAGAAAGATGAATGATTTTGAAAAGGAGACCAAATAAGTGCCTTTTGGTGAGCAAAAATGTATCACTGAGCGAATGGTTGATTTAGACTGTCACGTTTGAAGCCGACTTTCCCATTCACAGAATCGACGTCACAATGGCGGAACTCCGAAAGCGGAGCAGCTTCTAAAAAGCTCGGTAGAGAGTAAATGAATAACTAGTCCGATAAGTACTTTATAGTGTACACAAAGGCCGCTTATTGTTAGTGGCTCTATCCATCGATTGGAAAAACTATACTTCCGAAATCATATGAAAATGTATTACGTTATTTTCTGTAACCTTGCGGATCACAATTTGCGCTCGCTGGCCAGGCCTGAGTGAGATAAAAATGCCCAATGTCTTTAGAGATCAAGCATCAAACAATTGTTCTATCAAGAGCATTTGGTGGTTTAATCGACCAAGTCAAGGATGCTGCTGTGAGTCGATGAATTCTTCGGAGGACTTCCTCTCCTCGAAGAGATTTTCAGTTCTGCTTATTAGCACTTTGGCCAACGCGCATCGCTGCGCGCATCAGGCGGTACCCCGCAGTAAACGGAAGAATCCCACAATTACCACCGCAATATTTCCTTTCGCCCTTTAATTTTTTTTGAGATATCTCCAAGCGTACCTCCACAACTTATTGCGTAACCCAGACGCCCCTCTCTTCCGCCAGCTGGGGTATCCTATTGCCCACTAATGGTGTTTATAAAGGATAATTTCAAAACTGTGATAAGAACGCCAACGCCTGTTACGAAAGAGCGATCATATCATCAGTTCAAGCAGTGTAGTGGCATTTCCGAGGCCAAGTTGCCATTTTGGCTCTTATAACTTCTGTCACTTGTGACACCATCAGCCTTCTTGTCCCACCTTCGATATCTCTTCTAGGACACACGACCTACAGTTACTGCGACAGAGCTATAACTCCGTAACAGGCAGGGAGTCAGGTACAGTATTGAGCAAAAAAGCTATTAAATCCAGCACTGGTCTAAAATGGAGAAACCGGATAGTCTCTAATGCTGAATGCTAGGAATATAGGGGATAGGAAAGATTTTCGGGTAATGAACCTATTCCAGGAGCGATGATTCCATTTGAATGATCCTGGTTCTGCACAAAGAAGCCTTCAGAGGCTTCATCGAAATCATTACTCCATCTGACCTAGATCTGTATTCATCAATAACTTAGTAGTTCGCCAGGATAATCCTGCACTCCACTCCGCCGCCTTACGAATGACAGATAATAACTAGCCATGGCCGCTTAGGATGAGACGTATGCCCTCAGAAGCATCTTCGGACGCTGATTCTAGATCTGACTTCCGAAGAAGAGAAGTTACAGACCTTTTTTTCCTAACTGCGGTGGGCCCCCTGTCCATACTTTGTGCTTTTGAAACCGTCGTGACACGTTAGCAACCGTGGCTCGATGGCGCAGCAGGTAGGTGGAGTGGACTCATAGCAGTGTTAGAAGGTTCGAATCCTTGATGCATTTCGTAGTTTTGCTTTTTCTTGAAACGTATGCTAAACACTTGGAAAGTAGTTTTGCGTACCAGTTCGAACATCGGGGCCCCCTTTCTCCTTATTTACCCCTTTGAATTAATTTCGATAGGAATTCCACTCTCGCTCGAGCAGATAGTTATATAAACCTTCATATATGTTTCAAGCACTTGAACCTAATATTTTGACCTCTTTGTTGAATACAGCATTTGATGTTTGCATAACACAGGACTTCGCCATATGTAGTAGTCCTCTTCACGCCACACTCACAATATCAGCCAACAGCTCTTGGATCATACGTCTGATAACTGGGGATATGCTTTGTCTGACTTTGCTACCATCGCACCTAGTGTAAAATTCTGATTCGCAATATTGTGCGTTCACTAATCCGAAACAGAGGAAGACCACACTTCCGAGGTGTGGAGGTCCTGCTAGAGGAGGTGGTTTGAAAGTTCTCATTGCTTAAGGGCTTCACTTTTGTACAAGTCCATAGTACAGTGCGTATGTGGTTTGAGTGAATGAAGCCATTGCATTTCACTGTTCGAGTATAGGGAATAGTTGCACATTTTCGTGCACCAGGAACAGGTTGCGCTTTATCGCTACCGAATACCACTTGCGAACGTGAGCGAACGGCACCCCTTCACTGCCCCAATCATTCGAAATCGAGCCAATTTTCGACCGACTTTTTCCTTCGGAGAGACTTGGCTCAAATGTTGCATTTTGTGGTAACTTTACCTTGTGAATACAAATAACTCAGCTTGCCTGAAACCTCCTGATAGCTGCGCAACAGATACCATCAGGAGGTTTGGGGTTTCGTGGCGGATATTCACCTTCGGGAGGGGGGGGAGGTCAAAATTCCAGATGAGACAAATTCCGCCCACGTAGGGAAAAAGGTCGGTAACTAGCCCAAATGATTGGGCACCAAAAGATGAATAAGCTAGCTTCAGAGCTTTTATAAGTTCTGTGCACATGTCACTTTGTATCAAGATACCTTATGCGTTCGCTAATGTTCCGCACTACTTAAACCAATATATGCTTCGATTGTGGCTGCCACATCAACGTAACAAATTTTAAAGCTTTCACTGAAGTCGATATGAAATTTCTTCTGAATCCATTCACATCGCTCAATAAGGAGCTAAAAGCGGCCCCTTATTGCGGGAGATGTTCGGACTGGTACGTAAAACTACTTACCAAGTGTTAAGCATACGCTTCAAGGGAAAGCAAGACTACGAAGCAAGTACGTCAAGGATTCGAACCTTCGTCCCATTGCTATTTGCCCGTTCACCTCCCTGCTGCGCCAAGTCACGCTTGCACCCGTGTCACGAGGATTTCACAAGCACGAAGCATGAGCCCACCGCAATGGTTAAGCACAGTAGAAAAAAGGTCCGTAACTTCTCTCCTAGAATCGTTTAGCAGATTTGGAAGTCAGATCTGATATCAGCGTCCAAAGATGCTTCTAGGAGTATACATCTCATCCTGAATGGCCATGGCGAGTTGGTATCCTTCCTTTATTAGTCACTCTACAATTTGCGCAATAAGCAACTGGAGATAAGCAGTGAGGAGGGGGACTTTAATGGGAGCAGAGTCTGCTGGAAAGAAGGAACATGGCAGTTGCTGGGGCGCCACAATGGGGACGTGACAAGGAGGAGGGAAGATCAACAAGAGACAGTAGCATAACATCATCCCGGTTACGAAAGCAGGAGGACTTTATCTGGAGGTATGGACGTGTGAAGGTTGTGAAGTTGCTACGGCGACTGCGGGAAAAAAATTCGTTTGTCAACACAAAGCAGTAAGACATTAGCGAAGGGCCAGTGTACTCCTAAATTTGCAAGGAGCCGATTCTCCTGGTCATATACCCATAGTTTAAGAGGGACTATCCCTAAACACCGGAATTCCTGAGAATTAGCGTGAGATACAAGCGGTAGGTCGTGAGAAAATGTTCGCTAAGTGCAGAAACACAGCAAGTCACAACCTCACACTCTTCGTACCGCCTTCGTGCTCTGGGATGCCAAACGCAACGGATTCAGCATTGGTGAAATTGTGATGAAATAGAAGCACTCCAACGGGACATCAGTAGTAGAATAACTATCGTTTCGTAAACAAAGAAGGAAAGAAAGAGAGGGAAAAAAGAAGCGGCAGGTGAAAAATATCCCAAAAACGACAATGGGAAGCGACAAAACGAATGGAACACTATGGCACTGCCAATGCGTGCGATAGTTGCCCTTTCCAATCTATACATAAACTTTTTGCATAACTAATATAGCGCTTATATAAAAGCGCTCAGAGCTGCTGTTGCCGACAGATATCCCCATCCCAAAGCATGCTCATAGCACTTCTTACAATCTCCTGCCTGGTGAGTGTTTACCTTTTAATAGCTACGCAAAAGTCATGAGCTGATAGACAAGCATTTAGATTCTTCAACATGCACCAGGACTGGCTGGTACGTGATTAGCAGTCTACTGCATATCTCAAACTTCCATGATTTCATTTAATCCTGCTCTTTTTATTTCCATTTTCCACCTTTCAGAGAAACTTTGCTCGCTCAACAATGGTATGACAGATGAGGTCAGGAAAATATTCCTTGACAAGCACAATGAGTACCGGTTGGTGATCGTTACATCAAGGAAAACTGAAAAGAGATCAACAACTGAGTCGACCGGTATCTTTCTAGGTCGCTCGTTGCTAAAGGAGGGGCTGTGGACCCGAAGACCGGCAAATCTATTCCAAAAGCGGCTAGAATGCTGAAAGCGGTAGGATGATATCGTTTTGATTACTGTAAAGCCTTTAGTACCCGTAACCAGAAGATTGAGGTCTAACAAAGATTTTCGGGCTATACATATAACCATCCTGTCGTCAAATTCTGAGTGACACCGTACTCTTGTAGAGATACGATTGCGAAGTTGAGGAATATGTGATGAAGTGGGCTCAGGCGCAGTGTACGTACGCACCCTTCAAAAGTAGCAAACGTTACAACCGGAATACATGGGGAATGGGTATTCGTAACTTCCCATGAAGAAAGCTGCAGAGTCGGTGAGAATTTCGAGCTAAGGCACATGTTCCACTGGAGTAGCAATTCTTTATCCTACTTCAGAGTGTCTACGACTGGTTCAATGAGATACGGACCTATGGAGTTCCCTCGAGATAACAAGTATACAAGGGATGTCGACGCATATCATTACTCTCAGGTAACATTAAAATCTTTAGAAAGGTCAAGCAGTAACAATGAAGGATACTGGAATGCTTATAGATAGTTTGGCAAGACAGTTATAAAATTGGATGTGCTGTGGCGTGGTGTCCAACCATGACTTGGGTAGCGTGCGGATATAGTCCAGCGTAAGTCCAACCCTTTCGCTCTCGAGTTTTTCTCAGAAAATCACTTTCAGGGGAAATAACTATGGATCCCTAATTTACGAGCTTGGAGAACCATGTACGAAGAATGAAGACTGTAGATGCACCGGTTGCACTTGTAGTGAAGGAGAAGCTCTCTGTATACCACCTGGAGAACCGAAACCCGCTACCACAGCAAGCACTACGACTAAGACAACAACGACTACGACGAAGACCACAACGACTACGACGAAGCCTACGACGACTACGACGAAGGCAACGACGACTACGACGAAGCCTACGACAACTACAACGAAGCCTACGACGACTACGGCGAAGCCAACGACAACCTTCAATAGAGCTGCGTGGGAGGAGTCAGTCAAGAGGCCAGGTTCCTTGATTAGCGACCTCATCTCATAAAGTAAACGTGGCAATTGAGCAAACACTTTCAGTAGCGCATTGCACCCTCAACAATGGAATGACAGACAAGGTCAGGCAGGTTTTCCTTGACAAGCACAACGAGTACCGGTTGGTTTGGTTTTGTTAAGCTGTTTTGAAATATGATTCTCAGTTTGAGCCATCATTTTCTAGGCAAATTGTTGCTAGAGGAGAAGCTAAAAACAAGACAGGATTAGCTCCGCCGGCAGCTAGAATGCTACAAATGGTATGACGATGAGAATGTTGCTTGCTATAGGCGTCGAAGTGCCAAAAGCAACTACGTTCATTACAGAACTAATATCACTACCAACTGAAACTCCTGCTGTTGAGCAGTGCTCATACCACTAAATGTATTTTAGAGGTACGATTGCGACCTTGAGGCACATGTTATGGAGCACGTCGCAAAATGTAAAGGTGGACATTCATCATTCCAAGTTCTCAAAGGTAGGGGGCAGAACATATGGGCCATAACTGTCCCTAACTTGGACAAGGCTGAAGCTGCAAACCGGGTGAGCATTAAGGCTTTCGAGAATGATCTTGTCCGGGATAGCACGAATTCCGTTTCAGAGTGTCCGATGACTGGTACATCGAAGTAACGAAATATGGTATAACTGCAGATAACAAGATATCAATGGAAAATGCTGCAAAAACTGGTCATTACTCGCAGGTACAAGCTTCTGCATCACCGTGAAGAATAATACGCGATTATGCTGGCCGTTCAGGTAGTTTGGCAAAAGTCGAACAGACTTGGATGTGCAGCGGTGTCCTGTCCAGAACAAGGAAAACTCTTTGTAGGTTGCGAATATTTACCAGGGTAAGTTTAGTCTCCTCAAACACAACGTTCCTCTTTAATTCGATTTCCAGAGGGAACACTCTTCGCCATCTGATTTACGATATCGGAGAGCCGTGCAAACGGGATGAAGATTGTAAGTGCAGCTCCTGCAGATGCAGCACACAGTTGTCCATGTGCATTAATCCGAATTAACAGGGACAATAAACTTCTCATTACGATTCTGAGTTAGAGGCCTGAAGTAGAGGAAAATTTTAGATTGATCAACTCTTCATGACTGAGTCACGAGCTATTTCGCCGTGGTTTTAATGCAATTCGACTCGAAAGTGAATAGCGTAGGACAGCCGATGTATACGTTCCCAAATGGCCCTCTAATAGAGCTCGCGATAGGCCATGTCACTGCTACTACTGACACATACTGGGGGGCCAAAAAGAGTCACTTCGACTAAGTCAATCTGCAAAGTTTTCGCAGCCCAGACAGAGGACGTGGACACGAGCACCGGGCGGAAGATACCCAAAATGTTGCTCGATAAGTAGGAGCTGGCTCTCGCCCATCACCTTCATGTACACCAAAATATGAAGTCATCTTTAATCGCAACCTGATGGAGAGGACCTTCGGAATTCATGTCACCTCCAAATGGATGCGAGACTTCTAGCACGGAGTCACCCATGGATAGCTACCTGGAAACCAGAACTCTCGATCTGGAAGACCTCAAACATCGAGCAGCCGGCAACGTCGCTACGTCCAGGACATCATCTTCACCCCATTCACCAAGGCGCGGGTTGATGGTATGGACCGGACGTACCTGGAATGGGAAGACCGATATTTTCTTTGTAGACCCGGACTGAAGGTGAGCGCTGGCGGTTTCATCGAGCAACTCGAAGGAATATCCTCCCTACATGTCGTTGCCCGTACCTTCATGGAAACTTTGTACTGCTACAGGTTTGGGTGCCACCACATGGAATCGAAGGATGTTGGAAGAACTGTCGCCTACTCGGTATGGAAGGACGTTTAGTACCTGAGGAAGATGAAATATTCAAGTATGTCCCATGAGCTAAACCCTCTCAGTTGCCAGGTTCGAGCGGAACTCAACAATGGGTCTACAGTGGCCGAGAAATCAACTATCTCGCCGAAGCCAGGTACCGAATCACGGTTGCGTGGCAGAATCTCTAGACGGCGCTCCTCCAGAAAGGCCGTGCAGGAGTATCATGATAGTATGTATTTAATATGCTCTCTAATATGGTGGTAGAATTGTCCGATCAGAATCTGATAAAGTGTAACTTATAACGCCTCGAATGTCAAGGAAGGAAAGTGACTTTTTTTGCTTACCCCCTGTATACTGACGCTGCATTGATCCCCCTCTATCGTGTCACTTAACAAATCAAGTGCTCAGATTACTGAGCGAAGTTTGTTGCTCTCTTCAGTACTGTCCCAACTAACCAATAATTCTATCCCACCTTAATGAGATCGTAGACATTTACTGATGCGTGCAAACTTGCCCAGTTTTCCGGAATAGAAGGGCTTGCGGGTCGTGCTATCAAAAATGATGGGGAGTGCGCTCAAGCAACACTAGCGAGCTGGTAAACCACTCCATTGTGAAAAAGAAGCAGGAAGAAAACGGTCTCTGATACCTCGAGTAGGACGCTTTCCAATCCGAGGTTTCACGATAGCCCCTAGGGAGGAATCTTGTTTTTAGTATCGCAACGCATCATAACCACGGAGCATTATTGCTGTGGATTCCGCAACCGAGGTCAATTTTGGTCGTTAAGAGGAGGGGGGGGGTGGTCTGGTCGGCAGAAGAACTATAGTTGCATCTTTCTCATTTCAGCGGACCCCCTGAAAAGGGGGGGGGTTAGATCCGGTATTTGCGTCGTGCTTGGGAGAGGGGATGGTTTAATTACGTTCTGGCTTCTGAGAGAGGTTGTGATTTTCATGGTTTTTCCGGTTTCAAGTACGAAACCCCCTTCAAGAACCAGAACGGAGGTCCTAGTCAAAACTATGTAGTTAATGATTAACATAGAGCCTTGTGAAGTCAAGGGAACTGAGTGGGTTGGGTCACAGAATGCTTGGACTGATTCTCCAAGGGGGAGAGCTCAGGATTTTCTTTATGAGATGCAAGGCCGCGATAAAAGTATATGGATATTAATGCTCTAAGGTCGTGGTTTCGCAATGAAACTAAGCAAAAAAGCTTCAAAAACACCCCGAACGAGGGGAAAAAACAGACACAACTCGCAATAGAAAATAGCGCTGGAAAACTGCGTAATTAGGCCCGTGGTAGGCTGTGCACGACCAACTTTTGATGAATGGTGATCAAGTTAAGCGGAGCAAAAAGGTGCCTTCTGAAGTAATCTGCTATTGCTTGTTTATTCCCGAAAAAGAAAGCCGGGGAAAGTAGAACGACCAAGAATTCGCAAAAATCGACACGGTACTGTTCCCTAAGACGAAGCCCGTGAGATCGCCCCATGACGCTGCAGGCCACTTGCGCGATAACTAGCGATGTAAGTTGTTGTCTAGTTGTCTGAAAACGGTAATGTGGTTGAAAGTCAGGGTCGTTGTCTGCACACACGTGAGAGTGGAAGCGATCCCTGTCGGGGCAGCAGTTATGCCACGCAAGGTTTTCCCATAATGGCTGCATAGGTAAGGGAAGAAGTCGTAAAACTCATCTTGGATCCTGGTCCTTGCCAATGTCGGTGTGGGGAAAAAAGGGTTTGTGGCTGCCGTGGGGACCTACTTTCTCCAGTCAAAAAAAACAAGGGCTAGAGGCTAGTGACAGCTCAATCCCGTCTTCGTACTCCACCCGCAGCGCCGCCGCAGCCGGCCATACTTCAGCCATACTTGTCGGAGCTCCTCAATCATGGCTGTCCTCACCACCTGGGTTGCGGTGTTTTCGGCTGTGGCGGGTATCTGGAGAAATATGATGGCTTCTGCAGCTACGATCCATTTTTCTCACACACGCGAGATGCTGCATCCTGGAAATGTTGTGCAGTTTTTGCCTTACAAGGTGACATCAGCACCAATTCCGGCAGCTGCTGAATGGACAGTCCAATTGCCTCAGCAAGTAATCGCTCCACCTTCCATGTGGTGAACGCATGAACCACTCTTGAAGACAGTTCCCGCGATCAAATGTCATAGATATTGGGTGTTCAGTTATGAGCTGATAAGCGATTCCCTAAAGAAGAAAAAGCCAAAACAGTCCTCAGCAACAAATTGCTCGTCACACACTTGACACCACAGAATGATCGCACACTCATGTATGAGTTGCTTGGTGACTTGCTGGCCAACTCGACTCTTGCAGTACGCAACCCGCTGCTCACCAATTCGCTTCGCGTCTTCCAGCGGTAGATTGCCATCCAATGCAAAGAAAGGAAAACGGAAAACAGCAAATAAACTTAAGCAAAATGCGTAACAGACAGTGACTTTTGAAATCATTGTTTACAAAAGTCGGATACAATGCATTTCGAGCTTCCGCACTGAACAAATGCATCAACAATTGCATCGACCACGTCTTAGCTTACGAGAGGGATTGCTGTGTACCCACAAGAAGATTATGGAAAAAAACTAGAGCAGAATCACTTATGAGCACAAGTACGGTCGACAAAAATGGATACCTGGTCCAGATTTATTACCGCCCATCCACCAAACAACAACTGAGCGCCGCTGCGCTAGGTATGAAGAGGGCGTGTTGGGTGGGAGTTCCAGTTGGGCGGGTGTTAGAGCTAGTACTTCCGACGGCTGAAGCTTTTTCCTCACTCACTGGTGTTGCGAAAGTGGTATAGTTTTTTTAGCCTTGGGCTGGACTACTTCCACAAGACGGCTACGAACTACGCGAGCGTGGGAACTTTCTTTAAGAACTAGCACTGTCTTTAGCAGTCAACCTTTGATAGCAATCATGCAGATAAGATTTCCGCTTGGGAAATTGTTTTATTCATCAATAAATTAGCTAGATCCCTATGCTGCACAATTCCACAGCAGTACAAACCTACACCATTCTATACTTGTCTAGTACCACGTATGAGAAAAACATTAATTTTAACAAAGCTCGATCTCTGAGATGAAAATCAGTAACTATCTGTCTCAGTGCATAACCTGAACTATCTGATCTATATTATACAGGCTAACAAAATAAAGAGTTTCTGTAATTGAGATACATAATGCCTGACTTCTACATCTACAAGTAAAATATTCTAAGCAGAGGTCGCACTATAGGAGGAGGCGGGGCCATCGGGGAGGATCACGGACAGCAGGCAGTGGGCTCACAGAGGA